>CM075977.1:393588559-393632927 GCA_038087875.1 Malacoraja senta
CTGCCTCAGAGGGCGGTGGAGGCAGGTTCTCTGGATACTTTCAAGAGAGAGTTAGATAGGGCTCTTAAAGATAGTGCAGTCAGGGGATATGGGGAGAAGGCAGGAACCGGGTACTGATAGTGGATGACCAGCTGTGATCACATTGAATGGCCGTGCTGGCTCGAAGGGCTGAATGGCCTTCTCTTGCACCTATTGTCTATTGTCTATTGATAGACACAAAATTCTGGAGTAACTCAGCGGGACGGGCAACATTTCTGCAGATCAATCAATCAATCAATCAGTTTTATTCATCACATACACAATGGAGTGCAGTGAAATGAACTTGCCAGCAGCGGTACAATCAGAAAGAACACACAATACATAATAAAAAATGAACACAAACATCCACCACAGCATTCTTCAATGTGGTGGAAGGCACAAAAGTACAGTCAGTCCTCCTCCATTGTTCCCCCGTGGTCGGGGCCACAAACCTCCACAGTCGCCGCTGCGGGCGGCCAGATATACAGGCCCTCTCGTCTGGAAGGTAAGTCCCAAATCGGTGCTTCCCTACCGGAGACCGCGGCTTCAAGATGTTGAAGGAAAAGGTGACGTTTCGGGTCGAGACCCTTCTTCAGATATTTCATGCCACCCATCCATTCTCTCCAGAGATGCTGCCAGTCCTGCCGAGTTACTCTGGCGTTTTGTGTCTATCTTTGGTTGAAAACCAGCATCTGCGGTTCCTTCCTACACATCTGGTCAAATTGATGACGGCCATTAACAATCAATAGCACACCTTCTCCACCGAGGCACGACCAATTATACTGTAGCTGACCCGAGCGGTGTCTGCAATCAATCTTTCCTTCACCCCTCGAGCCAGGGAAGGTGCGGAAGGGACCAGTTTAAACATTAAGCACGACCAGGGAAGACTGATTGTTCCCTCTTGACGTCCAATTAGGCGATGATATGCTGGGCTCCGGAGGGAAGTTGCTCTTTGCGGCTACTGTGAGTTCCCAATTAGAGAGGTTGTGTTGCTCAACTCCCTGGAGAGTGGTTCTGCACGCGACTGTGAGAGCTTGGTTCCTTTCCGTGCAGTGAAGGAACAGTATTAAACCACACTCACAATGCAACGGTCTTTGTTAATGAAGGAGGAAAGTAGATTTCTTCAGACTGCAGACTTCGGAGATACAGCGTGGAAACAAGCCCGCAGCGCCGACCCGCGATCGCCACCTACACTAACACTATCCTACACACCAGGGACAATTTACAGTTTTTACCAAAGCCAAATAACCCACAAATCGAAGGGACACTGGCCTTTTTTAGCACCGATAAAACTGAGGGTTATCATGTATTTATTTAGACTTTAGACTTTAGAGATGTAGTTCGGAAACAGGCCCTTCGGCCCACTGTGACCAGTGATCACCCCATACATTCCCACCTAACCCTATTCTCCTGCCTTCTCTGCATAACCTCTGACACCCGTACTAATGGGGTTGCCAACTGTCCCGTATTAGCCAGGACATCCCATATATTGGGCTAAATTGGTTTGTCCCATACGGGTACGACCTTGTCCCATATTTAACTGCTACTAGAACGGAGATGAGGAAACACTTTTTCACACAGAGAGTTGTGAGTCTGTGGAATTCTCTGCCTCAGATGGCGGTGGAGGCCAGTTCTCAGGGATGCTTTCAAGAGAGAGCTTGATAGGGTTCTTAAAGATAGCGGAGTCAGGGGATATGGGTAGAAGGCAGGAACGGGGTACTGATTGTGGATGATCAGCCATGATCACATCGACTGGCGGTGCTGGTTCGAAGGGCCAAATGGCCTACTCCTGCACCTATTGTGTATTGTCTACTACTCCGGTCGAGGGAACTGTCGGGTCGGAGCGCTGCGCCCAGCCCCGCCTCACCCGTCCCGAAGTAGTGCAGCCCATGGAGTGCAGCAGCAGCAGCAGCTCCTCGCCCGTGGCCACGTCGGTCGGCAGCCCGGCCAGCTGTCCGACCTTCAGACCTCCGCTTACCGCCGACACCACCACCACCACCACCCCTCCTTCTCATGGCCGATCATCGGTTCACGAGTCGGACGGGGCGGCGGACTTTGCGCGCGACGTCGCGCGGCCCGGGCCAAAACTCCTCAGCTGGCCCGCAGGCTGGGCTTTGTGTGCAGTCCAGCACCCGGGTCAACTCATCATTCACTCAGCCACGGCCGAGTCGGTCAATGAATTGCCCCGGACTTGGTGACTCGGTTGGCGCCCTGTCACTTTCCGTTGCATCAGTTGCATGCTTGGTTCATTGAAAAAATAAAAATTTAAAATTCAAAGTACGGTTTCTACTGAATGTGTATCGCGTTTGTACCATCGTCAAGTCGAAATATCGTAAGTCGAAGCATCGTAAGTCGAGGATCATCTGTGCTCTGTAATCACCAGAGGGCCCGCTTACAGACAGATCCTAGATCCGATACAACAGCGTGCGTGCGTGTAGACGCCACGCACGAGTGATTCACCCGTCATCCAATCACAGGCCCCCTTATGCGCATCATTTGTACGCTATATGTTGCCAATTCCTGAGTAAACAAACAATTTCAGTAACGTCTGGTGTTGCTCGATTTGGCATGTGCAAATATGGATAAACCTGCAAAAAAGACTGTGCGGCTATAACAAGCAATGGGAAGCAAAAAAGACGTGGGTTAAGCCCATCAGCGGTGACGCGACGAAGGCCTTCTGTACTTTATGCCGTCGGGAATTTGTCCCTTATTTTGACCTTTTGTCCCTTATTTGGGAGTGAGAAAGTTGGCAACCCAACGTACTAATCACTTGTGGAAACATCCTCTCCACGTCCAATTAATATATGACACACAATCTGAGTGCGGAACACTGCATCAGTTTATTTGCTAACCATACACTTTCCAACCACAGGGTGACAGTAGGAAGCTTGAAGATGCCTCCATCTACCTGAATAATCTGTCCAGCAAGTCGATGAGCGATCAGAAGACGAGCCAGGCTTCCTCGTTCCGAAGCACCGGGGGAGGTCACCACATATGTTCGCGGGACAGCCTTCAGATTTCCACCCTTGTCTGCTCCACCAAACTCACGCAGAACGGTAAGTTCCCTGTCTCCCCACATCGGCGATCTCTCCCCCATCAGGCAAGAGTTGCTTACCCGCGGAACGCAAACCGAAATCTTTACAGAGGTTGGAAGAAGAAGGGGCTCGGCCCTAAACATCACCTATTCCTTTCCTCCAGAGTTGCTGCCTGGCCCGCTGAGTTCCTCCAGCATGGTGCTGCAAACCAGCATCTGCACTTCCTTCCTACACATTTTATAGAGGGAAGTGTGAAAACGCACACCTCCAGATTCAGGGACTGTTTCTTCCCAGCTGTTATCAGGCAATTGAATCATCCTACCACAACCAGAGAGCAGTGCTGAACTACTATCTACCTCATTGGTGACCCTCGGACTATCCTTGACCGGACTTTACTGGTTTAATCTTGTACTAAATGTTATTCATGTTATGCCCTTCATCATGTATCTGTACACTGTGAATGGCTCGGTTGTAATCATAAGGTCATAAGTAATAGGAGCAGTATTAGGCCATTCAGCCCATCAAGTCTACTCTGCCATTCAATCATGGCTGATTCATCCATCCCTCCGAACCCCATTCTCCTGCCTTCTCCCCATAACCATAATGCTGAGTTATAGATGAATGGATGGAAATGGAATGGCCTGGATAGAACTAGATAAAATCCATCCATAGGGTAGACAGTTGGGTAGATATCTAGCCAGGGTGGAAATGTCAAAGACTAGAGGGCATAGCTTTAAGGTGAGAGGGGCAAAGTTTAAAGGAGATGTGCAGGGGGGGGGGGGGGTTACGCCAAGGGCGGTGGGTGCCTGGAACACGCTGCCATGGGTGGTGGTTGCGGCAGATACGATAGTGGTGTTTAAGAGGCTTTTGGATAGGCACATGGACATGCAGGGAATGGAGGGATAAGGATCATGTGCAGGTAGAGGAGATTGCTTTATCTTGGCATTATGTTTGGCACAGAGGTTGTGGGCCGAATGGCCTGTTCCTGTGCTGTACGTTTCCATGTTCGATCTTAATTGTTGACCGAGTTGGGGAAACTGGATGAGACAATCGGCTTGAGTTTTGAATTGCAGGGGGGAGGCAGGAGAAAGGGGTTGAGAGGGAAACACAGATCAGGCACGATCGAGTAGCGGAGTAGACCTGATGGGCCGAATGGCCTAATTCTGCTCCTGTGTCTTGTGGTCTTCTGGAAACAATATCTTAATTGCTTCCAAGGAGCTTGATGTATATGATCTTGTATCTGCCATGTAAAGTGGTTCCTATTTAAGTGGAAGGGTGGTGCAGCGGTAGAGTTGCTGCCTCACAGCGCCAGGGACCAGGGTTCAATCCTGACTACGGGTGCTGTCTGTACGGAGTTGGACTTTCGCCCCGTGACCAGCGTGGGTTTTCTCCGGGTGCTCCGGTTTCCTCCCACAATCCAAAGACGTACAGGTTTGTAGGTTAATTGGCTTTGGTAAAATTGTAAATTCTCCCTCGTGTGTTAGATAATGCTTTGTCCATTTCTACCCATATCATGGGATCATAGGAGATAGCAGAATTAGGCCATTAGGCCCAAGTCTACTCCGCCATTCAATCATGGCTGATCTATCTCTGCTTCCTAACCCCATTCTCCTGCCTTCTCCACATAACCCCTGACACCCGTACTAATGAAGAATCTATCTCTGCCTTAAATATATCCACTGACGTGGCCTCCACAATCTTCTGTGGCAAAGAATTCCACAGATTCACCACCCTCTGACTAAAGAAATTAGTCCTCATCTCCTTCCTAAAAGAACATCCTTTAATTCTGAGGCTGTGATCTCTAGTCCTAGACTCTCCCACTAGTGGACACATACTCTCCACATCCACTCTATCCAGGCCTCCCTGCCTCCCTGCAGCTTAACTCCACTCCATTCTTTAGTATGTTGAACCAAGTTTTCATTAAATAAGAATGGCTATAATCCCAATCACAACTACAACCTTTAATACAGACTGCAGGGAAATACACCTCTACTTTTGATATAGAACCTCTTAAATGCCAGTATTGTACCTGCCTGCACCACCATCCCTGGCAGCGCGTTCCAGGCACCCACCACCATCTGTGTAAAAAAAACCTACGACGCACAACTCGTTAAGTCATAGCGTGATACAGTGTTGAAACAGGCCCTTCGGCCCAACTTGCCCACCCCGGCCAGCAATGTCCCAGCTTCACTAGTCCCACCTGCCTACGTGTGGCCCATATCCCTCCAAACCGGTCCTATCCATGTACTTGTCCACCATGTTTCCTAAACGTTGCTATAATCCCTGCCTCAACCACCTCCTTTAAACTTTGCCTCTCTCACCATCAATTTCTGCCCACTATGCTCCCTGAAAAGGTGATGGGCACAGATTAAATTGTGAATAAGAAGAAAAAAACCCAATGTAAAGGGAAAAGAGGCAAGGACTGGAGATGGAGATACAAGGAACTGCAGATGCTGGAATCCTGAGCAAAACACAAAGAGCTGGAGGCACTCTGTAGATCATGCACCGTCTGTGGAGGGAATGGACAGATGACACTTTAGGATGGGTTGGAAGAAGGGTCCCGACCTATAACACCATCTGTCCATTCCCTCCACAAACCCTGCTGGACCTACTGAGTTCATAGAAACATAGAAAATAGGTGCAGTAGGAGGCCGTTCGGCCCTTCGAGCCAGCACCGCCATTCATTGCGATCATGGCTGATCGTCCCCAATCAATAACCCGTGCCTGCCTTCCCCCCTTATCCCTTGATAACACTAGCCCCTAGAGCTCTATCTAACTCTCTCTTAAATCCATCCAGTGACTTGGCCTCCACTGCCCTCTGTGGCAGGGAATTCCACAAATTCACAACTCTCTGGGTGAAAAAGTTTTTTCTCACCTCAGTCTTAAATGACCTCCCCTTTATTCTAAGATTCCGTAGAATAAAGTTCCTTCGGTACTTTGTTTATTTTTGCTCAGGGAATGGAATTAAATTCCATGGGGCGGCACGGTGGCGCAGCGGTAGAGTTGCTGCCTCACAGGGCCAGAGACCCGGGTTCCATCCTGACTACGGGCGCTGTCTGTACGGAGTTTGTACATTGTCCCCTTGACCCGCGTGGGGTACTGTAAATCGCCCCTGTTATGTCGTACAGTGTATGGGTGATCGTTGGTCAGCATGGACTCGGTGGGCCGAGGGGCCTGTTTCCACGCTCTCTCTCTAAACTGAACTGAACTAAAGGGAGTGCACTCCCATAAGCCAGCACAGGCTCAATGGGCTGAGCGGCCTGCTGCGTCCGTCTGTGCTGTAATAATTTGCCTGGCCCAAGAAATTCATAAACTCGCCCACCCAAGAACGCATGGAAAAAGCAATAATCTCGTTAATCTAAATTGCTTTATTTTATATCTTGTAGTTAAAAATCTGTTGTTTTAATGTGGTCATATAAATTTCATTAGTACAAATAGAATGTTATGGAGGAGAAACAATGACAAAATTAATCTAACCAAAACGAATTGAAGAGATGGTCGGAATATCTCCACTGCAGTGGTGTTTACAGTTCATAAAGAAATACTGCCTCAGCTATAAAGTGCTAGGGGATATCATGGGTTTGGGAAAAAACAACACTCTATATAAACAGCATTTTTTCTTCCTTTTACCTCCGCACTGGCAGGGGGATTGGAATTCGGTGCTGGGGGGTTGAGAATTAACCATTATCTAACCTGAACATTACTTAGCCTCTAGCTCTGGGGAAGAATGTAAGAGGCCATTAAAATAATGCAGTCACCAAGAAATTCAAAAAGAGATTCGCAACAAATTGCTTCGCATGGATGGGTGAGAAGGTGCAATTTCCACCCATAGGGAGTGTTAAGGCAAATATTATTGATCCATCAATATTGAGGGGAATCTAGAACTAGATGGTGGGACTAGATAGATAGAGAGAGAGAGAGAGAGAGAGCTATATAGGGCTCTTAAAGATGGCAGAGTTGGGGGATATGGGGAGAAGGCAGGAACGGGGTACTGATTGGGGATGATCAGTCATGATCACATTGAATGGCGGTGCTGGCTCGAAGGGCTGAATGGCCTTCTCCTGCACCTATTGTCTATTGTCTATTGACTATATCCCACCACTGGTCACATCTTGCCATCTCCACCCCTAAGGGTCAGGAACGCTACCTATCCATGTTCTCCAGAGATGCTGCTTGACCTGCTGAGTTACTCCAGCACTTTGTATCTTTTTTTTGTAAACCTGCATCTGCAGTTCCTTATGTCTTCCCGTACTGCACACTTGTACCGCATTTCGACAGGTACATGGATCGGACAGATTGAGAGGGATACGGACCAGAAGGCAGGCAGGTGGGACTAATGTAGATGGGATACGTTGGGCGGCGTGGGCAAGTTGGCTTAAAGGTAGACACAAAAAGCTGGAGTAACTCAGCGGTACAGGCAGCATCTTTGGAGAGAAGGAATGGATGATGTTTCGGGTCGAGACCCTTCTTCAGACTCTGTTTCCACACTGTATGACTCTATGTCACAGGAGCAGAATTAGGCCATTCAACCCATCGAGTCTACTCCGCCATTCAATCATGGCTGATCTATTATTTCCCTCTCAACCTCATTCTCCTGCCTTCTCCCCATAACCTTTGATGCCCATGCTTACCAATCGCCCTTACACATTGCGGGCCGAAGGGCCTGTTCCTATACTGTACCGCTTCATGTTCCATGTTCTATGTTAACCCACAATAGAATACTTTGCCCGCGGCTTGCAAAGTAGGTTATAATCTCTGTTTTTAAAAAATCTTTCTCCCTCTTGCAGTGGACCTCCTGGGCTTGCTAAAATGGCGCTCCAACATCAGGGCTCTGAACGAGAACCTGAGGAAGCTGATGAAGGTGGATGGAGGTGAAGTCATCAAGGTAGGTACAAGCCAGTCGACCAAATGCTTAGTTTCGGAAGGATCTGCAGGTGCTGGTTTGCACCGAAGATAGATGCTGGAGTAACAGCGGGACAGGCATCATCACTGGAGAGAAGGAACGGTTGACGTTTCAGGTCGAGACCCTTTTTCCGACTTATATGCAATAGACAATAGGTGCAGGAGTAGGCCATCCGGCCCTTCGAGCCAGCACCGCCATTCAATGTCATCATGGCTGATCATCCACAATCAGTACCCCGTTCCTGCCTTCTCCCCATATCCCCTGACTCCGTTATCTTTAAGAGCCCTATCTAGCTCTCTCTTGAAAGTATCCAGAGAACCGGCCTCCACCGCCCTCTGAGGCAGAGAATTCCACAGACTCATAACTCTCTGTGTGAAAAAGTGTTTCCTCATCTCCGTTCTAAATGGCTTACCCCTTAAACTGTGGCCCCTGGTTCTGGACTCCCACAACATTGGGAACATGTTTCCTGCCTCTAGCATGTCCAAATTCCTAATAATCTTAAATGTTTCAATAAGATCCCCTCTCATCCTAAATTCCAGAGTATACAATTCCAGCCACTCCATTCTCTCAACATATAACAGTCCCGCCATCCCGGGAATTAACCTTGTGAACCTACGCTGCATTCCCTCAATAGCAAGAATGTCCTTCCTCAAATTCGGAGACCAAAACTGCACACAATATTCCAGGTGTGGTCTCACTAGAGCCCTGTACAACCCCAGAAGGACCTCTCTGTCCCTATACTCAACTGCTCTTGTTACTTTTCCCAAGAAATGCTTAGTTTAGTTTAGTTTGGTTTATTCTCACGTCTACCGAGGTACAGTGAAAAGCCTTTGTGGCGTGCTAGCCATTCGGTGGAAAGACAAGACATGATTACAGTTGAGCCGTCCACAGTGTGCAGATACATGATTGAGGGAATTATGTTTAGTGCAAGATTCACTTGTGCAAAAGTCCAGTAAAGTCTGATTGAAGATAGTCCAAGGGTCTCCAAAGAGGTCAATGGTAGATTAGGCCCGCTCTCTAGTTGTTGATAGGATGGTTCAGTTGCCTGATAACAGCTGGGAAGAATCTGTCCCTGAATCTGGAGGTGTGCGTTTTCAGGGGCGAAGAGGGAGGTTACTCATGACGTCCTTCTAAACTCCAGCAAGTACAGGCCCAGTGCCGTCAAACGCACGTCATATGTTCACCCACTCATTCCTGGGATCATTTTTGTAAATCCGTCTCTGGACCCTCTGCAGCGGCAGCACATCTGGCGCATTGTGCGGCCACCGTGGCGCAGCGGTAGAGGTGCTGCCTTACACCACTGTATGTAGGATAGTGTTAGTGTGCGGGGATCGCTGGTTGGCGCGGACCCGTTGGGCCGAACGGCCTGTATCTCTAAACTGATCATCCTTCTTCAGATATGGTACCAAAATTTGCTCACAATACTCCAAATGAGTTACAGCGCGGAATCAGGCCTTTCGGCCCACCGAGTCCACGCCGACCAGCGATCCCCGCACTATCCTACACACACACCAGGGACAATTTACATTTACCAAGCCAATTAGCCTACATACCTGCACATCTTTGGAGTGTGGGAGGAAACCGAAGATGTCGGTGAAAACCCACAGGGAGAGCATACAAACTCAGTACAGACAGCGCCCGTAGTCGGGATCGAACCCGGGCCTCCGGTGCTGCAAGCGCTGTATGGCAGCAACCCTGCCGCTGCGCCACCGTGGCCGCGTTGGGGGAGGCTCGATGGGCCGAATGGCCTAATTCTACTCCGACTCAACCTCTCCTCATAGCTCAGACCTTCTAATCCTGGCAACATCCTTGTAAACATTCTGTGTCCCCCTGACTCATAGAGTCATAGAGTGCCCAAGGCTGCGGGAGGTGGACAATCAAGGACAAATCCCACCCCTCCCACGGTGCAACGACGGGATAGTGGCACAAGCTGAGATCGCGTTTGACAGCGGTGGTTCACCAAGCCCATTAGGCTTCCTAAAAATACTCTCATGTTGCGATGCGATCCGTTCCCCAATTAGCTCGAGTCATTGTGCTGAGGTCCGTTCAGGTGGAAACGTGGTATTTACATTCGCTTCGGTGGACTCAGGGACCCTTGTTGCACTGAAGAGTGAACGCTGATGCAGGCCTCTGAGGCAGAGGAAGAGAGAGAGAGAGAGAGAGAGAGAGAGAGAGAGAGAGAGAGAGAGAGAGAGAGAGAGAGAGAGAGAGAGAGAGAGAGAGAGCGCGCCTTGGTTTACATCCTCTGTTGTAACTGAAGTACTGACGATGCCACTTTAGACATCAAGTGGCATCATCTGCCTTCGCGCTGGAGAAGCTTACTGGCAGGCTTTGGCACAGTCCCCACCATCTGCCAGCGTGTTTGTCTTCAAAAAGTAACGAATGCGAATTTTGGAAGGTCATTGAATCCTCTACGGTGAACGTAGAACGTAGAACATCGAACACGACAGATAGACACAACATGCTGGAGTAACTCAGCGGGACAGGCAGTATCTCTGGTCTGAAGAAGGGTCCCGACCCGAAACGTCACCCATTCCTTCTCTCCAGAGATGCTGCCTGTCCCGCTGAGTTACCCCAGCGTTTCGTGTGCTTCTTTGGTTTAAACCAGCATCTGCGGTTCCTTCCGACACGTCGAACAGTACAGCAGAGGTACAGGCCCTTTATGCGCTCACCATGTCTGTGCTGAGCACGACGCCAAGACCAATAAGGGGCGAAGGCAGGAGAATGGGGTGGAGAGGGAAAAGCAAATCAGCCACGATTGAATGGTGGAATAGACGTGATGGGCCGAATGGCCTTATTCTGCTCCTACAAGTTATGAATTTATATAGGGAGACACAAAGTGCTGGAGTAACTCAGCAGGTCAGGCAGCATCTCTGGAGGAAAAGCTTGTGTGACGTTTGATGTTGGGACCCTTCTTCAGACTGATCTAATCTAGATGGGGCATCTTGGTCGGCATGGGTCAGAAGGACCGAAGGGGCTGTTTCCTTACCGTTTGACTCTTTCGGCCCCCTTAGGGTCATTGCTTCAGCCATCTTCGGCCCCCTTCGGTCGTGGCTGACCATGGGTGTCTCCAGGGTGCTATTCCCTATATGGAGGACGCCTGTTCGTGACTTTGTTTAACGTGGGGAGACTGGTGCACAGACAGCCACCCCACGGTCCTTGACAGATCTGGGTCAGGATCCAGTGGCACAGAGTCCAAGACGACCGGAGACCCTTTTCTGCTGCAGCCTTCATCCGCCTTCCCAGCCGTCGTGACGCTCCACTAAGGTCAACCATCGTCCTCCGCCTGTTCCACCGTTGAGGTCTTGGTTGGATTGCGCTTTGTCAGGGACCTCCCCCTCGACCTTACCGCCGTGGGTGGTCCCTACCAGGAGCATAGCTCCAGACGGCATAGCTCTCAGGATCTCAGGTCCACACGAGCTTCTCCACCACGACAAGGTGACAATCCACTCAATGACTCTATAACTAAGTAAAAAACATGCGCCACATACCTCCATTAAACCTTGCCCCCTCTCACCTTAGTATGCCATCCAGTACTTGATTTTTCCATTCAAAGGTGAAAAAGGGAAATATGGGACTCAGAAATGGAAGTGATACAGCGTGGAAACAGGCCCTTTGGCCCAACTTTCCCACACCGTCCAACATGTCCCAGCTATACTAGTCCCACCTGCCTGCGTTTGTTCCATAGCCCTGCAAACCTGTCTAATCCATGTACCTGTCTCACTGTTATGTAAACGTCGGGATAGTCCCTGCCTCAACTACCTCCTCTGGCAGCTTGTTCCATTAACCAACCCCCCATTTCAGTGAAAAAGTTACCCCTCGGATTCCTATTAAATCTTTTCCCCTTCACCTTGAACCTATGTCCTCTGGTCCTCGATTCACCTACTCTGGGCAAGTGATCCACCCGATCTATTCCTCTCATGACTTTATACACTTCTACAAGATTATTATTCTTATATAGAATTATATAGAATCTCTATAGAAGACTAGGGAGGAATGGGGGAGGGGTGGCGTGCAGGAGGATGAGAGGGGAGGCATTAAATGAAATTTGTAGAATGTTCGTACTGTTGGGCTGGAGGCTGCCCATGTGGAAGATGAGGTGCTGTTCTTCCAGTTTGCCTGAGGCGTCACTCAGTCTGAAGAAGGATCTCGAACGTTGCCTGTTCATTCCCTCCACAGATGCTGCCTGACTCGCTGAGTTCCTCCAGCAGTTTTTTTCACTCCAGAATTTGATTGAACTTTGAGAGGAGAGTGTTTTATTGTCATATGTCCCGGATGGGACAATGAAATTCTTACTTGCTGCAGCACAACAGAATATGTGAAGATGTAGGAAAAATGTTCCCAATGTTGGGCGAGTCCAGAACCAGGGGGCCACAGTCTTAGAATAAAGGGGAGGCCATTTAAGACTGAGGTGAGAAAAAACGTTTTCACCCAGAGAATTTATGGAATTCCCTGCCACAGAGGGCAGTGGAGGCCAAGACACTGGATGGGTTTAAGAGAGAGTTAGATAGAGCTCTAGGGGCTAGTGGAGTCAAGTGATATGGGGAGAGGCAGGCACGGGTTATTGATTGGGGATGATCAGCCATGATCACAATGAATGGCGGTGCTGGCTCGAAGGGCCGAATGGCCTCCTCCTGCACCTATTTTCTATGTTTCTATGTAAACATTGTATATAACGTGGGAAGAGACCAAAAAAAAAAAAAGTTCTATAAACAACAAATATGGTGCAATAATAATATAGCCTTTTGCAGTTCAGAGCTGAGAGCTTAATTTGTTGTTGTGTTTAATATCCTGATGGCTGCAGGGAAGAAGCTGTTCCTGAACCTGGACGTTACAGTTTTCAGGCTGCTGTACCTTCTTCCCGATGGCAACGGTGAAATGAGTGTGTGCAATCTGGTCCGAAATAAATGTAATGACTCAGGATGTGGAAACTATTCAAACAATCGGTGGCGCAGCGGTAGAGTTGCTGCCTCACAGCGCCAGAGACCCGGCTTCGATCTTGACTATGGGTACTGCCTGTACGGAGTTTGTACGTCCTGCCCTTGGCTTTTCGCCGGGTGCTCCATTTTCCCTCCCACACTCCAAAGACGTGCAGGTTTGTAGGTTAATTGGCTTTGGTAAAAACTGTAAATTGTCCCAGTGTGTGTAGGATAATGTTAATGTGCGGGGGGTCGCTGGTCGGTATGGACTCGGTGGGCCGAAGGGCCTATTTCTGCGCTGTATCTCTAAACTAAGGCAAAACTAAAATATTTGCCTTCATATGTTAACACTGCCAAGGATATCTGACATTTCTAACAGGAATGGTTGCTCACATCTGTGGTACAAAGAGATGTCTTGTGGAAATTGGTGATAAAATTAGAAGTGTACATGTAAGACACTTAATTCCGTCAAGAGACATACCGGAGAATATTGATGGGGTGGGTGACTGCGAGTGCTTTCCAGAAGTTGATTCAGAGAAGACTGCGGAAGGGATGACATAAGATTCTAATGAACTGAGTCATCAAGTGACAGCTTTTCCCAGTCAAAGAGGTGTTGCAACGCCAACGCAGGTTCTTGTTGGAATATCAAAGTGACTCTGGAAGAGTTAGATCTGCATAAAATGTGAATACGGTGTACAGACGTCTGTATTTTAAGAAGGGAATCTAGGGCATCGGTTAATGTATGACACATCCTTAAGAATGCACACATGCCATGGTGATCACGGTGGCGCAGCGGTAGAGTTGCTGCCTTACAGCAAAATGCAGTGCCAGAGACCCGGGTTCCATCCCGACTACAGGTGCTGTCTGTACGGAGTTTGCACGTTCTCCCCGTGATCTGCGCGGCTTTTCTCCGAGATCTTCGGTTTCCTCCCACACTCCAAAGACGTGCAGGTTTGTAGGTTAATTGGCTTGGTAAATTGGCTTGATAAATGTTTTAAAAAAAATTGTCCATGTCAGGTTGATGACGGATTTTTTGACTGGATAGCACGCAACAAAAATAGTTTTACACTGTACCTCGGTACACGTGACAATAATAGACAAAACTAAACTAAAATTAAACTAAGAAGCTGATGTCGGCCATAGATCTCCCTGTCTAGTTGGGTACTAGGGGCGTTGCATGATGGCAGCCTCTGCCTACAGTCTGTCTGTTTTTATTTATTTTTTATTTTTAGTTTGTTAAAAAGTATGTTTTGGAGGATTTATTTAGTATTTCTATGTGGGGTAGGGTAAGGGGGAAACCGTTTCCCAGTCACCTCCTGGCGAGGATGCGACTATTCTCCGAGTCGCGTCATCGCCCCCACCTCGCGGCCTACCAACTGGATTGGCGCGGCCTTTCCTGTCGGAGACCGGACCAGAGCTTCAGCAGCGGCGGCGCAGCACTGGATACATCGCGGAGCGGGCGATGCCTTACCTGGATCGCCGTTTGAAGCTGCGGAGTGCTGGGCCTGCTGCTTCAACATCGCGGAGCTGTGGTTTGCGGAGCTTCCAGCATGGGCGGCGCTGATTTCAACATCGCGGAGTCCTGGGTTCCCTTTGCCGGGGGCCGCCAGTGTTGAATCTCCGCCCAGCTCGGCCTGCGGACTTCGGGAGCCGCGGTCTCCGGTAGGAAGTGGCCAATTCGGAGGTCCAAGCCGCTGAGAATGTTTTCCCGTTCCGATGTCGGAGTTCCATCATCCGGCGAGCGGGCCTGAACATCGGGCCGCCCGTAGCGGCGACAGCGAGGGGTTCGGGAGCCCCCCGACCACGGGTGAACAACGGAGGACAACAGAGGAGGATGACTGAACTTTGGTGCCTTCCCTCACAGTGGGAAACTTTGATTCCGCTGCGTGGGGATGTCTATGTTAAAGACTATCGTGTTCTGTGCTCTTTATTTTATTCGTATGGCTGTATGGTGACCTCAAATTTCACTGTGCCAATTGGTACATGTGACAATAAATAACTCTTGTTTCTCTTGTCGCTTGTCTAGTTTAGTTTCATTTAGGACATACCAAAGGCAGGGGCACCTTCCTCCAACGGAGAAGATGTACATGCACCTGCCACAGGTGTGCCCAGGGTATACGGACATGACCCCACCTTACCTGCATGGAGAGTAACGCCATGTTCCCCGATCCCACTGGAGACCTTCATGACATGTTCAGTTTAGTTTATTGTCACGTGTACCGAGGTGCAGAGAAAAGCTTTTGTTACGTGCTAACCAGTCAGCGGAAAGACAACACAATCGATTACAATCGAGCCATTTACAGATACATGATGAGGGAATAACGTTTAGTGCAAGGTAAAGCCAGCAAAGTCCGATCAAGGATAGTCCGAGGGTCACCAAAGAGGTAGATAAGTTCAGCACTGCTCTCTGGTTGTGGTAGGATGATTCAGTTGCATGATAACAGCTGAGAAGAAACTGTCCCTGAATCTGGTGGTGTGCGTTTTCATACTTTTGCCTGATGGGAGAGGGGAGAAAAGGGAGTGGCCGGGGTGAGACTCATGTTACTGGCCTTGCCGAGGCAGCCGGAGGTATAAATGGAGTCAATGGATGGGAGGCTGGTTTGTGTGACGGTCTGGGCTGCGTCCACAATCCACTGCAATTTCTTGCGGTCTTGGATGGAGCTGTTCCCAAACCGTGCTGCGATGCATCCCGATAAGATGCTTTCTGTGCTGCATCTGCAGAACATGTCCATCTGAAGCAATGTATTGAAACACAAAGTTCTGGAGTAACTGGAGTTGAATGGCACAATGCACCCGGAGGAAACCACACGGTCACTGGGGGAATGTACAAAGGTCCATGCATAGGACAAATCTTCTCGACACTCCAGCTTAATAGGCAATAGACAATAGGTGCAGGAGTAGGCCATTCAGCCCTTCGAGCCAGTACCACCATTCAGTGTGATCATGGCTGATCATCCCCAATCAGCACCCCGTTCCTGCCTTCTCCCCATATCCCCTGCCTCCGCTATCTTCAAGAGCTCTATCTATCTCTCTGGATAGTTGTGGAGGCTGGTTCTCTGGATACATTCAAGAGAGAGCTAGATAGGGCTCTTAAAGATAGGGGAGTCAGGTGATATGGGGAGAAGGCAGGAACGGGGTACTGATTGGGGATGATCAGCCATGATCACATTGAATGGCGGTTCTGGCTCGAAGGGCCGAATGCCCTACTCCTGCACCTATTGTCTATTGTCTATTGCCCCTTCGAGCCAGCACCTCCATTCAATATGATCATGGTTGATCGTCCAAAATCAGTACCCCGTTAGATCATGACCAGAGTATTGGATGCGGTAAAACTCAACTAATGGTCAGGAACCACAGCTTTTTTCAGCCAATAATAATCCCGTGAAGAATAGATGCAGGAAAGGAAAAAGTCTAGAAGGCCTAAGGGTGAGTCATTACGACCAAATGTCTTTGGTCTATCGATGTAGAATGTCTCATTCTTTTCACTGCTAATGCTTCTAAAATTAATTAGATAGCGGCATTACAATCGTAAGCCCTATTAAGACGATACGTCTAATAGCAACTCAAAACACTGTAGGTTATGATTTACTGGTGTATCAGTTTGGATTATGCTATGTAAGTACTGAATTTTAATTAAGCTGATGGAAGTTACAACTTACACCAGGCATTTCTGAATCCCGTCGCTGTCGTTTCCATAGCTGGAATGAATGAATTCAGCGCTTCAAATAAGACGGCAATGTTTCCTCTGGGATGTCTCAGCGAGAGGCTCTCTGCATGGATATTAATATTGCTATCACAAAGAATCCACTGGGGCAGAAGGAACTGCAGATGTTGGAATCTTGAGTGAAACACAAGGTGCTGGAGTAACTCGGTGGGTCAGGCAGCATCTTGGGAGGGAATGTACAGGCAATGTTTCCGGTCAGGACCTTTCTTCAGAGTCCAGTTCAGTTCAGTTTGGCTTATTGTCACGTGTATCGAGGTGCAGTTAAAGGCTGGTTCGTAGGTTCATATGTGATAGGAGCAGAATTAGGCCATTCGGCCCATCAAATTTGATCTGCCATTCAATCATGACTGATCTATCTTTCCCTCTAAATGCCATTCTCCTGCCTACATCATACCCCCCGACACCCGTATTAATCGAGAATCTGTCAATCTCTGCCTTAAAAATATCCACTGACTTGGCCTCCACAGCCTTCTGTGGCAGTGAATTCCACAGGTTCACCACCCTCTGATCATCCCGACACTAGTTCTACTCTGCACATTTGGGACAATTTGCAGAAGGCAATTAACCTACAAACCTGTGATGAAACCTGGAATGTGGGAGGAAACCGGAGCACCTGGAGAAAACCCACGAGATCACAGGGAGAAGGTACAAACTCCGTACCGACAGTACCCGTAGATAGGATCAATTCCTGGTCCGTGGCACTGTGAGGCAGCAACTTTACCGCTGCACCACTGTGCCGTCCGTCAACAAAAAATGCAGTGTTGTTGTCCGTTTTTGTCTACTTTTGTAGATTTGCACAATGGTGTTAAAATATTAGAATATAATAGTTATGGGCCTGTCCCACTTAGGCTATTTTTTAGACGACTACAGGCGACTAGGCTGTCACCACACGGTCGTCGGGGTGTCGCCTGTACGGTCGTGAGTCGTCTCCTCAGTCGCCCAAAGAGTCGCAGCGTCTTTCTGGTCCCCGCTGGATTTTCAACATGTTGAAAAATTTCCAGAGACAGTCGGCGACCGTGAGTTTGATGCCAATGAGCGTAGCTTGACTTCTCCTGATGTGGGTGCTGTCGTAGATGTCGCCAGGTTAACGGAGGTTGTCGCTGGTGCTGACCGGTTTTTGTTGTTGTTAAAGTAATGATTCTATTTCAAATTTTATGTCGAAGGGGGTTCCAGTCGCCAGTTTTACGGCGACCTGCTACGACTATGACAGTCGCCGGCAGTTGCCCAAAGATAGCCTAAGTAGGACAGGCTCATTAGAGTATAATAGCAGGGATGCAATACTGAGGCTTTCTAAGGTGCTGGTCAGGCCACACTCGGAATATTGTGAGTAGTATTTAGTTTTGTTGCTAGTTTTTAGGGATACAGCGCAGAAATAGACCCTTGGGCCCACCGAATCCGCGTCGACCAGCGATCACTCATGCATTAGTTTTTTAAAATCCACTAGGGACAATTTGTGCAGAAGCCAATTGACCTACAAACTGCACGTCTTTGGAGTGTGGGAGGAAACCTGAGCACCCGGAGAAAACCCACGTGGTCACAGGGAGAACGTACAAACTCTGTACATACATGCACCCATAGTCAGGATTGAACCCAGGTCCCTGGCGCTGTGAGGCAGCAACTCTAACGCCGCGCCATATTGAGGAAGGATGTGCTGGCATTGGAGAGGATCCAGAGGAGATTTACGAGAATGAAACTCAGGGATGATTGAGTTAACGGATGATGAGCATTTGACGGCACTGGGGTGTACTCACTGGAGTGTAGAAGGATGAGGGGAATTTGGGGGAGATCTCTTTGAAAGTTACCAAATAGTGAAAAGCCTGTATAGAGGGGATGTGGAGAGGATGTTTCCAGTAATGGGAGTCTTGGACCAGAGGCCATAGCCTCAGAGTAAAGGCTCTGTCTTACGTGTTTGCGGTCATCGGCGGTGAAGCGTGGCTTTGCCTGTAGAGTGGACCGCACGGCAACGGCGAGAGCGCCGAGCCTATACACGGGAGCGCTGCACGGATGCTGCGCGGGGGCCGAGTGATTCAAATACGGCTGGTCCCACGTGCTTGCGGTAAGTAAAAAAAAGGGCGGGCCGACTGCGATGACGTCGGCCCGCCGCACGTGACTCACAAGCGGCGACTGTGGCGGCGGCCGTCCTGATCGCGGCGCTGTAGCGGTGGCTGTGCCTGCGGCCGTGCCGCACACGTGCCCCACTGGCGGAGGCTGTGGCAGTGCAAGTTTGACGCACGGCGCTCGAGCCACACTGGCGGCGGCCCGTGCGGGCGGCCGTGCCGCACTCATGCATCACTGGTGGAGGTTGTGCGGTAGGAAAATATTTTTCAACAGTGTAGGTTTTATTTTAGCACCGTGCGGTGTTGGGAACACCGCCGCACGGCCCCGGAATTGTGCGTTCTCACGAGTGCGCGGTCTATGGCGGCAGATTCTTCCCGTTTCGCCGCCAATGACCGCAGACTCGTGAGACAGGCCTTTAAGAGGATGTACCTTTAGAATAGAGATGGGGAGAAATTTCTTCAGCCAGAAGGTGATGAATCTGTGGAGATCATTGCCACAGAAAGCTGTGGAGGCCAAGTCATTGGGTGTTTTTAATGTGGAGATTGATGGGTTCTTGAATGATGGGTTAAGAATAAGGAGTAGGCCATTTAGAATGGAGATGAGGAAAGACGTTTTCACCCAGAGAGTTGTGAATCTGTGGAATTATCTGCCTCAAAAGGAAGTGGAGGCCAATTCTCTGGATGCTTTCCAGAGAGAGTTAGATAGGGCTCATAAAGACAGCGGAGTCAGGGGATATGGGGAGAAGGCAGGAACGGGGTACTGATTGGGGATGATCAGCCATGATCACATTGAATGGCGGTGCTGGCTCGAAGGGCCGAATGGCCTACTCCTGCACCTATTGTCTATTGTCTATCGATTTTAAGGGCGTCAAAGGTTATGGAGAGAAGGCAGGGGAATGGGGCTGAGGACAAATAGATCAGCAATGATCGAATGGTATAGCAGACTTGATGGGCCAAATAATAATAATAATAATAATAGATTTTATTTAAGGGCGCCTATACAAAAGTCTCAAGGACACCTTACAAAATTTAACAAAGAAACATATAATCAGAGTAAAATAAGTTAAAAAGACATCACCAATACACAAATTAAAGACAGAAATTCGATCCAAAAAAGACAACAAAAAAATTCAGAAACACAATGTGAAGGGAGAGCAGCGGCAGCCAAACCGCGCCAGCGTCCACTCTCCCTTCCGACCGCCATCTTGGACATAGACTAACATAGACACTTCACACTACACACAAAATCATCCCCCCACAATGGTTACCACTGTGGGGGAAGGCACAATGTCCAGTCCCCAACCCCAGTTCTCCCCAAAGTCAGGCCTATTGAGGCCTCCACAGTTGCCTCTACGGAGGCCCGATGTTCCTGGCCATTCTCGCCGGGTGCAGTTGCCCCGGCGTCGGGAGAGTCCTCGCAGCGGCTGGGACGGCTGGAACGGCCGATTTCCTACCGGAGTCCGTGGCACCTGAAGCCGACAAGGCCGCGCCGATTTGGAGCTCCGAAGCTCCCGATGTTAGAGTCGGCGCCGCCGCCCGCAGTCCCGCAGCCCGGAGGTGTTGAGCTCGGCGGTCACAGCTCCAGCGCGGCGATCCAGCGCGGCGACCCAGACAAGGACCCAATTCGGCTCCAATGTCTTATTTTATCAACTTTTTTTTTCACCTTCCATCACAGTGAGGAATGTGGAAAGTCACTGTGGTGGATGTTTATGTTAAAATGTATTTTGTATGTTCTGCTGCTTTTTAATGGTATGACTGTACAGCAAATCAAATTCCTCATGTGTTGCAAAACATACTTGGCTAATAAAGTATGATTATGATTATAATTCCTCACTGTGATGGAAGGCGAAAAAAGTTCAATCTCTTCCCTACTTTGTTCTCCTGCGGTCGTGGGCCTTGAGCCTTCTGTTGACGGGAAGAACTTGGCTCCCGTATCCGGCGGCTTTTGGGCCCTCCGCGTCGGGGCGATCAAGCTCCTGCATCGGGGAGATTCTCAGCTCCCCCGCACCGGGCGATATGACCCTGGGTCGGGGCTGGTCGAAACCTTCTGCGACTGGGGCTTCCCGACATCAGTCTCTTCCCGAGACTGCGAGCTCCTCGATGGTGAAATACCAGGCAAGGGATCGCAGGCTCCGATGGTAGGTCCACGAGACTTTGAGCTCCGGTAGGGCTCAAATTCAGTCCCGAGCGAGGCCTCCAGCTCCATGATGTTAGGCCGCAGAACGACCGAAGATACGATCCGGAAAACAATCGCATCTCCGGCAAGGTAAGAGATTGAAAAAATGATTCCCCCGACCCCCTCCCCCATCCCCCCCACATAAAACAAAGCAGAGAACACAAACTTTTAAAACACACTAAAAGTAACAAAAAAAACCACAAAAAGACAGACAGACTGTTGGCGAGGCTGCCATCGTGCGGCAGGCGGCTGGTGGTAGAGGTTATGATGTCCGATGGTCCTTTCAATTCCTGCATGAATCACTGAGTCTACACGTTGCAGTGGGCGGCACAGTAGCGCAGCGGTAGAATTGCTGCCTCACAGCGCCAGAGACCCAGGTTCAATCCTGACTACAGGTGCTGTCCGTACAGAGTTTGTTCGTTCTCCCTGTGACTGGTTCTCCCAGGTGCTCCGGTTTCCTCCCACCCTTCCTCCCAAAGATGTACAGGTTTGCAGGTTGACTGTCCCTAGTGTGTAAGATAGTGGTAGTGTACGGGGTTATCGTTGGTCGGCGCGGTACGGTGGGCTGAAGGGCCTGTTTCCACGCTGTACCTCTAGAGTCTAAAGTACAGAAACAAGCTTCCCTCTGACCTAATGTCTCCCTTTTTTCTCCAGTTCTTGCAGGATACGCTGGACGCTCTGTTCAGTATCATGATGGAATTTTCGGACAGCAACACATACGACAAGCTGGTGTTTGATGCCCTGGTAAGACCCCAGCGTCCCTTCTTCATTGCCTGTCTGCGTTTTCCGTCACGGTGGCACAGCGGTAGAGTTGCTGCCTTACAGCGCTTGCAGCGCCAGAGATCCGGGTTCGATCCCGACTACGGGTGCTGTCTGTACAGAGTCTATACATCCTCCCCGTTAACTGCGTGGGTTTTCTCCGAGATCTTCGGTTCACTCCAATTTTGTAGGTTAATTGGCTTCGATAAAAATTGTAAATTGTCCCTAGTGTGTGTAGGACGGTGTTAGTGTGCGGGGATCGCTGGTCGGTGCGGACTCGGTGGGCCGAAGGGCCTATTTCCGTGCTGTATCTCTGAAGGAAACTAAACTAGTTTAGTTTAGACTTTGAGATGAGAGGGGATCTCATTGAAACATATAAGATTGTTAAGGGCTTGGACACGCAGGAAACATGTTCCCGATGTTGGGGGAGTCCAGAACCAGGGGCCACAGTTTAAGAATAAGGAGTAAGCCATTTAGCACGGAGACGAGGAAACACTTTTTCTCACAGAGAGTTGTGAGTCTGTGGAATTCTCTGCCTCAGAGGGAGGTGGAGGCCGGTTCTCTGGATACTTTCAAGAGAGAGCTTGATAGGGCTCTTAAAGATAGCGGAGTCAGGGGATATGGGGAGAAGGCAGGAACGAGGTACTGATTGGGGATGATCAGCCATGATCACAGTCAATGGCAGTGCTGGTTCGAAGGGCCGAATGGCCTACTCCTGCACCTATTGTCTATTGTCTATTGTCTAAATGTTTAACGGAGCTTTGAGAGGTGACCAGAGACGACTAGGCAGAGTTCATCCTTTCTTTTGCTGATGGTTTTTCTATAATTTGCCCAAAGTGCACAGAATTTTACACTTGACAGAGTGCACAGAATTTTAAGTGCAAATTACGTTCTATGTTATGTGGATTTTCGCGTGGATGCAGTCAGCAGAAAGGCCCTGAACCAAAACTTCACCTATACATTTTCTGCAAAGACACTGCCTTACCCGCTGAGTTACTCCAGCTTTTTGTGTCGATTTTGACAGAAATGAATGAACTTGCTTCTCAGATAAATTAAACTTACACAAAATGCATTTGGAATAAAATTCTGCATCACTTTTGGAACGAACAGATTGCCATAAAAATCCCTCTAGTTTACTAACATACCTTCAGGGAAGCCATGACCTGTCCTTGTCCCTTGGTGACTCTAGGAAGCTCTGAGATGAGAATTTAAGGTGAGGGGGAAATGGTTTAATAGGAACATGAGGGGTAACTTTTTCACACAAAGGTGTATGGAACAAGCTGCCAGAGGAGGTGGTTGAGGCTGGGACTATTGCAAGGTTTAACAAACATTTGGACAGGTACATGGATAGGACAGGTTTGGAGGGATATGGACCAAACGCAGGCAGGTGGGACTAGTGTAGATGGGGCATGTTGGCCGGTTGTGGGCAAGTTGGGCCAATGGACTTGTTTCCACACTGTATCACTCAATGACTATGACTCTATAGCCTCACACTTGTGGACTGTGCAGATCAGTTCAAAAACCTGATAATTGTCAAAGAGTAGCTGTTACTGAACCTGGTTGTTGTGGGACTTAAGGCTTTCCATATATCCGGCCCGATGGTTTTTGTAATTTAGTTTAATTTATTATCACGTGTACAGAGGTAAAGTGAAAAGCTTTTGTTGCGTGCTAACCAGTTAGCAGAAAGACCATACATGGTTACAATCGAGCCGTCCACAGTGTGTAGATAATAGACAATAGTCAATAGACAATGGGTGCAGGAGTAGGCCATTTGGCCCTTCGACTCAGCATGGCCATTCAATGTGATCATGGCTGATCATCCCCAATCAGTACCCCGTTCCTGCCTTCTCCCCATATCCCCTGACCACTATCTTTAAGAGCCCTAACTAGCTCTTTGTTGAAAGTATCCAGAGAACCCGCCTCCACCGCCCTCTGAGGCAGAGAATTCCACAGACTCACAACTCTTTGTGTGAAAAAGTGTTTCCTCATCTGCGTTCTAAATGGCTTACCGCTTATTCTTAAACTGTGGGCCCCCAACATCGGGAACATGTTTCCTGCCTGTAGCGTGTCCAAACCCTTAATAATCTTATATGTTTCAATAAGATCCCCTCTCATCCCTCTAAATTCCAGTGTATAGAAGCCCAGCCGCTCCATTCTCTCAGTATATGACAGTCCCACCATCCCGGGAATTAACCTTGTAAACCAGAGAATTCCACAGATTCACAACTCTCTGTGTGAAAACGTTTTTCCTCATCCCTGTTCTAAATGGCTTACCCCTTATTCTTAAACTGTGGCCCCTGGTTCTGGACTCCCCCAACATCGGGAACATGTTTCCAGCCTCTGGCGTGTCCAATCCATTAATAATCTTATATGTTTCAATAAGATCCCCTCTGATCCTTCTAAACTCCAGAGTATACAAGTCCATCCGCTCCGTTCTCTCAGCATATGACATAGAAACATAGAAACATAGAAATTAGGTGCAGGAGTAGGCCATTTGGCCCTTCGAGCCTGCACCGCCATTCAATATGATCATGGCTGATCATCCAACTCAGTATCCCGTACCTGCCTTCTCTCCATACCCTCAAGGGCCACATCTAACTCCCTCTTAAATATAGCCAATGAACTGGCCTCGACTACCCTCTGTGGCAGAGAGTTCCAGAGATTCACCACTCTCTGTGTGAAAAAAGTTCTTCTCATCTCGGTTTTAAAGGATTTCCCCCTTATCCTTAAGCTGTGACCCCTTGTCCTGGACTTCCCCAACATCGGGAGCAATCTTTCTGCATCTAGCCTGTCCAACCCCTTAAGAATTTTGTAAGTTTCTATAAGATCCCCTCTCAATCTCCTAAATTCTAGAGAGTATAAACCAAGTCTATCCAGTCTTTCTTCATAAGACAGTCCTGACATCCCAGGAATCAGTCTGGTGAACCTTCTCTGCACTCCCTCTATGGCAATAATGTCCTTCCTCAGATTTGGAGACCAAAACTGTATGCAATACTCCAGGTGTGGTCTCACCAAGACCCTGTACAACTGCAGTAGAACCTCCCTGCTCCTATGATTGAATGGTGGTCGACTCGGGGCTAAATGGCCTAATTGTACTCCTATAACTTGTAAACCGAGAAGGATGACATAGACCTCCAGTATTGAGTGGGCATACTTTGAAGAGACGTTGCACTGGACCGGTAAAATGGAGACACAAGTTACTTAGTTTCGTTTATTGTCGCGTGTGCCGAGGTACAGTGAAAAACTTTTGTTCATAAGTTCAGAAGTGAGAAGAGCAGAATTAGTCCATTTGGCCCATCAAGTCTACCCCACCATTCAATCATGCTTGATCTGTCCATTCTCCTTTCTTCTCCCCTGATACCTGTTGCGTGCTGATAGACTATACATGATTACAATCGAGCCGTCCATGCACATGCACAGGATAAAGGGAATAACAATTAGTGCAAGATAAAGTCACATAAAGTCCGATCAAAGATAGTCCGAGGTAGATTGTAGCTCAGGACCACTCTTTAGTTGGTGGTAGGATGGTACAGTTGCCTGATAACAGCTGGGAAGAAACTGCCCCTGAATCTGGAGGTGTGCGTTTTCACACTTCTGCACCACTTGCCTGATGGGAGAGGGGAGAAGAGGGAGTGGATGGGGTGAGACTGGTCCTTGATTATACTGCTGGCCTTGCCGAGGCAGAGTGAGGTGTAGATGGAGACAATGGAAGGGAGGTTGGTTTGTGTGATGGTCTGGGCTGCGTCCTAGATGTGGTAGCAGTGAATGATGGGGACGGCCCGGTTGGGTGATTGATGTCCCCGTTGGAGGCAGTGCCTCCCGACATGTTTTCGATGATGGGCAGGGGTGTGTCCGTGATGTGTCCCGCTGAGTTCACAATTCTCCGCTGCCTCCTGCGTTGCTGTGCGTTGGAACAGCGATGGGGTGGAACACTGCATGGTCCAAGGATGAGATGGCATTCCTAATTGGTCTCCTAATTGTCCAGCGGGGCCTGTGGACATTAACACCGTGAAGCCACGGTCTCCGGTAAGAAGAAGCCGACTCGGGAGCTCCATGTTGCAGAGTGTTCCGATCCGTCCCGACGCCGGAGTTTCCATCATCCCGACGTGAGGGCTTGAACAGCCGACCGTCGGCAGCGGTGAACTGCGGAGGGTTCAAAGGCCCCGAACCACGGGGAACAAAGAAGGAAGCTAATTGAACTTTATTGCCTTCCATCACAGTGAGGAATGTGGATTCCACTGTGGTGGATGTTTATGTTAAATTTAATTTTATGGGGCTGCGTGTAATGTTGCTTTTCACTTAGTATGGTTGTATGGTCATTCAAATTTCACTGTACCTTAATTGGTTAAGTGACAATAAACTCGAACTTGAACTAGAAATCAATTTCCTTTTCATAGTCATAGAGTGATACAGTGTGGAAACAGGCACTTCAGCCCAACGCGCCCACACACCGGCCAACAGTGTCTCAGCTACACTAGTCGCACCTGCCTGCATTTGGTCCAAATCCCTCCAAACGTTGGGATGGTCCCAGCCTCAACTACCTCCTCTGGCAACTCATTCCATGCTCCCACCACCCTTTGTGAGAAAAGTTACCCCTCAGATTCCTATTAAATCTTTTCCCCTTCACTTTAAACCTATGGATGTTACAGCTTCTGTGTCATCCTCTCCACGAGGAGCTGGGACTGGAAATGGTAAATGGTTCAGAGATGGGTTAGTTCAGATAAAATGACATCCCTTCAAAAAGAGATTGGATGTCGAACAACAAAATGATAGTTCAGTCATTTTCAATTTGGCTTCACTTTTCAAAGCTGGTTCAAGTGGAAGGGGGGTTGGAATGAGCGAAACATTATGGATTTGTCACAGTGTAGGAAGGAACTGGAGACGCTGGTTTACACCGAAGATAGACACTTTATAGGTCGACCCGGAACGTCACCCATTCCTTCTCTCCAGAGAAGCTGCCTGTCCCGCTGAGTTACTCCAGCATTCTGTGTCTATCGTCGGATTTGTCAAAGAATTATGTTGAGCAGGACGCATCTTTAAGTTAGGGTTTAACCTGATGGAGGGTCTTTCAGGTCTTCACATGGTAACCATGGCTATGCTTCAATAAAAAGACACAAAGTACTGGACTAACTCAGCGTTTAAGAAAGAACTGCAGATGCTGGAAAAATCGAAGGTAGACAAAAATGCTGGAAAAACTCAGAGTTTGAGGCAGCGTCTATGGAGCGAAGGAATAGGTGACGTTTCCGGTCGAGACCCTTCTTTAGACTGATGTGGGGTTGGGGGGGGGGGGGACGGGAAGAAGAAAGGGTTCTTAGCGGGTCAGGCAACATTTCTGGAGAACATGGAGAGGTGACGTTTCGAGTTGGAATCCTTCTTCAGACATGTTCTCCAGCGATGCTGCCTGACATGCTGAGTTACTCCAGTACTTTGTGTGTGTTTTTTTTATAAACCTGCATCTGTCCTTCGTTGTTTCTCTCTGAATCTGAATAAAAGGACATCGCTTTACAACGGAGACATGGAGGTGTGTGTTTTCACACTTCTGTATCTCTTGCCTGATGGGAGAGGGGAGAAGAGGGAGTGACCATGTTGAGACTGGTCCTTGGTTATACTGCTGGCCTTGCCGAGGCAGCGTGAGATGTAAAAGGAGTCAATGGAAGGGAGGTTGATTTGTGTGATGGTCTGGGCTGCGTCCACAACTCTGCAATTTCTTGCGTGTCTTGGATGGAGCTGTTCCCAAACCGTGCTGGGATGCATCCTGATAAAATGCTTTCTACGGCGCATCTGTAGAAGTTGGTGAGGGTTGTTGGGGACATGCTGAACTTCCTAAACAACTCCAATTTTGAGAGGAAGTTCCTTGGATGGACTGGAGCACACTTGTTTTGCTTCCTTATTCGTGAATCCCCACAATCATTGCCATCGGAGTAACTTTCAATCCAGCCAAACAAAGTTCTTATTTTATTCTTATTTTTGTCACGTACAGTGAACATTTTTGCTTTGCATGCGATCCAGGCAAATTATACCATGGGTGAGTACATCAGGTAATGTTAAGTTGGTTTAGTTCAGAGATACAGTGTGGAAACAGGCTCACCATGCTCACGCCTACTAGTTCTATCCTACACACTGGGGACAGTTTACCGAAGCCAATTAAGCCTGCACGTCTTTGGGGTATGGGAGGAAACCGAAGCACCCGGAGAAAACACACACCATCACAGGGAGAACATAAACACTCCACACAGACAGCTCCTATAGTCAGGATCAAATCTGAGTCACGGGCGCGGTAAGGCAGAAACTCTACCGCTGCGGCACTGTACTGTGCAGAAGAAAAGATAAACAGTGCAAAACATAATGACACAAAATGTTGGAGTAACTCTGCGGGACAGGCAGCATCTCTGGAGAGAAGGAATCAGTGGAAGGGAGGTTGGTTTGTGTGATGGTCTGGGCTACGTGCTACGATGGGGACGGCCCGGTTGGGTGATTGATGCCCCGTCGGAGGCAGTGCCTCCCGACATGTTTTCGATGGTGGGCAGGGGGTGTGTCCGTGATGAACCGGGCTGAGTTCACAACTCTGCGTCTGCCTCCTGCGTTGCTGTGCGTTGGAACAGCGACGGGGTGGGGCACTGCATGGTCCAAGGATGAGATGGCATACCTAATTGGTCTCCTTTTCATAGAGTGATACAGTGTGGAAACAGGCCCTTCAGCCCAACGCGCCCCCACACCGGCCGACAATGCCCCAATCTGGAGGTTGTGCGTTTTCACACTTCTGTACCTTTTCCCCGATGGGAGAGGGGAGAAGAGGGAGTGGCCGGGGGTGAGACTGGTCCTTGATTCTGCTGCTGGCCTTGCCGGCCGAGGTGGAGCAGAAAGGGTTAAAGCCCTTCAACGGTGCTTTGCGCAGACCTGCCCCGTCATGTACCCTGGATACTCCTCGCTATATTATAAAAGTATTAACCCAGGTTTATCAATGGAGAGCCATCCATCAGCTTATTTACATTGCAGACCTGTGGTGATGGAACAAGCTCATTAATCATACTACAGCTATTTATCTTTCCTTAACATGCTAATCGAAAATACCTGGAGGGAGTCAAATCCAATTTAAACACAGTGGAAATTGTGCTGTTTGTGTAGCAGCTTGTCAGAGGAACTGAGGCCTGAAAGCTTAGGATTACCAAGTTTACTCCCTTGATATCTAGCAGGTGACAATCTAAACAAGCCCAGCGTTAGTTTTGTCTGCAAGGACTGCGACTTCCAGGAACATTGCTTATTCTTTTACATGTGATGTTGCTTCATGCCAGGAGAGGGAATATCACCCCGGTGAAGTGTTTATTTTTGCAAAATTGATCCAGGGCCACTCCGTTATGCTCTGATTGGGAGTTGTTTAGCATTCTATAGAGTGATACAGCGTGGAAACAGGCCCTTTGGCCAATTTGCCCACAAGCAGCCAACATTCCCCAACTACACGTCCCACCTGTCCGCGTTTGGTCCATATCCCTCCAAACCTGTCCGATCCATGTACCTGTTCTAAATGTTTTTTAAACAATGGGATAGTCCCAGCCTCAACTACCTCCTCTGACCGGAATGGTACCATTCGGCGCTGCCGTATCGGGGTGTTAGAGTTAGGGTTAGGGTATGGGTTAGGGTTAGGGTTAGGGTGCCACAGCGGTGGGCCGGTGGAAACCAATTTTCAAACTTGTTAACATAAAGCTGATCTCACTTGCAATATCCTTGGCATAGGAACTTCTTGCAGAGGGTGATGAATCCCTGGAATTCACTATCCCGGAGTATTGTGACACTTGGAACACTTTTATTTATCTGGAGGTATTTACAGAGGTTAGGGTTAGGGTTAGGGTTCTGATGAGTACAGATATTATAAACGGAGGCGCCGAAACGGCGGCGCCGAAAAGTACCCGACCCTCCTCTGACAGCTCGTTCCCCTTTGTGTGAAAAAGTTACCCCTCAGATTCCTATTAAATCTTTTCCCCTTCACCTTCAACCTATGTCCTCTGGTCCTCGATTCACCTACTCTGGGCAAGAGACTCTGTGCATCTACCTGATCTATTCCTCTCATGATTTTGTACACCTCTATAAGATCACCCCTCATCCTCCTGCGCTCCAAGGAATGGCGAACCAGCCTACTCAACCTCCCCCTATAGCTCACACACTCTAGTCAATAGACAATAGACAATAGACAATAGGTGCAGGAGTAGGCCATTCGGCCCTTCGAGCCAGCACCGCCATTCAATGTGATCATGGCTGATCATCCCCAATCAGTAGCCCGTTCCTGCCTTCTCCTCATATTCCCTGACTCCGCTATTTTTAAGAGCCCTATCTAGCTCTCTCTTGAAAGCATCCAGAGAACCTGCCTCCACCGTCCTCTGAAGCAGAGAATTCCTCAGACTCACCACACTCTGTGAGAAAAAGGTGTTTCCTCATCTCCGTTCTAAATGGCTTACTCCTTATTCTTAAACTGTGGCCCCTGGTTCTGGACTCCCCCAATATCGGGAACGTGTTTCCTGCCTCTAGCGTGTCCAAGCCCTTAACAATCTTATATGTTTCATTGAGATATCCTCTCATCCTTCTAAACTCCAGAGTGTACAAGCCCAGCTGCTCCATTCTCTCCGCATATGACAGTCCCGCCATCCCGGGAATTAACCTTGTGAACCTACGCTGCACTCCCTCAATAGCAAGAATGTCCTTCCTCAAATTAGGGGACCAAAACTGCACACAATACTCCAGGTGTGGTCTCACTAGGGCTCTGTACAACTGCAGAAGGACCTCTTTGCTCCTATATTCGATTCCTATTGTTATAAAGACCAACATGCCATTCACTTTCTTCCAGTCCTGGCAACATCCTCGTAAACATTCTATGTTTTCTCTTTGATGCTTTAGTTCAGTTTAGTTTAATATTGTCGTGTGTACTGAGGTACAGTGAAAAGCTTTCTTAATTTAGTTTAGAGATACAGCTTGGAAACAGGCCCTTCGGCCCACTGAGTCTGCGCCGACCAGTGATCACCCCCACACTAGGTTAGTTTAGCAGTTACTTTCCAGACACCAAGTTAGTTTGGTCTAGTTTAGAAACAGGCCCTTCAGCCCACTGAGTCCGGGCCGACTACCAATCAATTATACACTAGTTTAGTTTAGTTCAGAGATACAGCATGGAAACAGGCCCTTCGGCCCACCGAGACCACGCCGACCAGCGATCACCTGTACATTAGTTTAGTTTGGTTTAGTTTAGTTTAGCTTAGAGATAAAGCACGGAAACAGGCCCTACCGTACACTAAAACTATCCCACACACTAAAGAAAATCACAAATTTTCCAAGCAATTCACTGGCAATCCTGTGCATCTTTGCAATGTGGGGGTAAACCAGAGCACCTGGAGGAAACCCATGTGGTCAAAGGGAGAACGTGCAAACTCCACACAGACAGCACGCTAGAATTGGACCCAGGTGTCTGGTGCTGTAAGGCAGAAATTCTACCGCTGCACTACTGTGCTGCCCTGTTGCTGCGTACTGTTCAGTCAGCGAAAAAACTAGACATGATTGCAATCAAGCCGCCCACAGTACGCAGATACAGGATAAAGGGTATTACATTTCGTCAAGGTAAAGTGATGAAAGATAGTTTGAGGGTCTCCAGTGAGGTAGATGGGAGATCAGGACTGCTCACTAGTTGGTGAAAGGATGGTTCAGTTGCCTGATAACAGCTGGGAATATTCTGTACCTTAATCTGGAGGTGTGCGTCTTCACACTTCTGCACCTCTTGCCTGATGGGAGAGGGGAGAAGAGGGTGAGACTGGCCCTTGATTATGCTGCTGGCCTCGCCGAGGCAGCGTGAAGTGTAGATGGAGTCAATGGAAGGGAGGTTGGTTTGCGTGATGGCTGCGTCCACAACTCCCTATAACCTCTTGAGGTCTGGTAGCATCTCTGGAGAACATGGGCGGGTTATGAGTATCGTGTTCAGTTCTGGTCACTGTGTTATCGAAAAGATGTTGTCAAGCTGGAAAGAGTGCAGAGAAGATTCGCAGGAATATTACCAGCACTCGAGGGTCTGAGCTATCGGAAGCGGATGAGTTGGCTAGTTTTTATTCCTTCGACCGCAGTGGGATGAGTGGTGATGCCATAGAGGTGTACAAAATCAGGACAGGAAGAGATCGGGTATTGTTTTGCACAGAATTGTTTTGCCCAGAGTTGGGGAATCGAGAGCCAGAGGATGTAGGTTTAAGGTGGTGGGGGGGGGGGGGGGGGGGGAGATTTAATAAGAACCAGTGAGGAAATATTTAACACAGAGGGTGGTGGGTGTATGGAACCTGCTGCCAGAGGAGGTAGTTGAGGCAGGCACGATCACACATCCAAGAAACTTTTTGACAGGTACGTGGATCGGACAGGTTTGGAGGAATATGGCCCAGGTGGGACTAGCGTAGATGTCGGCGTAGGCAAGTTGGGCCGAAGTGCCTGTTTCCACGCTGTACGACTCTTTGTGAGGTGACGTTTCAGATCGTGGCCCTTCTTCAGACTCCAGAGACGCTGACTGATCTGCTGAGGTACTCCAGCACTCCAGCCAGCATCCTGCAGTTCTTTGCTTCTGTATATGAATGCAACAACCTTGTTCTGCCGGAATTGGAGACGGAGTTATTCCCATCTGCAAGGGTCCACATTTGACTTCAAGGTGAAGTTGTGCTGAGCCTCACAATCAGAGGCTGCACACAAAACCATGCTTTGAAAACACAGATGCATTGGGGGGGGGGGGGGTCAAAGTTAAGGGATTTAACGTATCCAGGGCAACAAGCCAAGCCCAAAAAAAAAAAAAAAATGAAAGTGCGCATCACCACAGATTTACAGAAATCCTCCATTTCAATCATCAAAAAAGGATTTAAGCTGTGATTTTTTTTCTCATCTCTGACAGCAGAGGGACAATGGGAGATCGGAGATTTTATTTGTTATGTTTAGCTCCTGGGTTGCTATGGTAACTTAAATTAAGGGATACCCCCGGACTAGTTTCAAACCATCTGGTGTTACTCAGCAGAATTCATTCGAAGATAGTGTGTTTGCTTTTTATATTTGATGCTGATTTTTAAAAATGTATTTGACGATAGCGGGTGTTTTATACCAGTCGAGGAATGACTGGGATCTGCTGAGTGTTTGTTGAACACTTGGCCTCCATTGCAGTCTGCATTGGTTTCAATTTGCACTTACATAGATGATAGAACAGAGGAGGTAGTTCATCGCAATGTTTAAGAGACATTTGGATAGCTACATGGATAGGACAAGTGTGGAGGGATATGTGCCAACGCAGGCAGGTGGGATTAGTATAGATGGGGCATGTTGGTCGGTGTTGGGCAAGTTGGGCCGAAGGACCTGTTTCCCATGCTTTATGACTGTGACTGGAACCTGGCGGGCAGCTCTTTTCACTCAGAGGGTGGTGTGTGTGTGGAACGAGCTGCCAGAGGAGGTAGTTGAGCTAAGTACTGTCGCAGCATTTAAAAGACACTTGGACAGTACATGGAGCGAAAAGGTTTAGAGGGATTTGGACTATTGTCTATTGTCTATTGGACAAATGCAGGCAAATGGGACTAATTTAGATGGGGCATCTGAATCAGTATGGACGAGTTGGGCTGACGTTTCCGCACCGTAATGACTCTAAGACTCTACGACTGAAAAATAATTTAAAAACTCACAACCCTCAGGTAACACCTTAATTCATAAGTCATAGAAGCAGAATTAGGCCATTCGGTCCATCGAGTCTACTCCATCATTCAATCATGGCTGATCTATCTTTCCATTCTCCTGCCTTCTCCCATAGCCCCTGACACACTTACTAATGAAGAATTTGTCAATCTCCACCTTAAAAATATCCATTGACTTGGCCCCCACAGATTCACCGTCCTTTGTTTAAAGAAATTCCTCCTCATCTCCTTTCTAAAGGTATGTCCTTTTATTTTGAGGCTGTGCCCTCTGATCCTAGACTCTCCCACTAGTGGAAACATCCTCCCCACATTTACACTATCCAGGCCTTTCAATGCTTTTAGTCATCAATTCATGGCTGGAATATTGCTAAGTGTATAGGAAGGATCCTGGAGTCTTACTGTTACAGAAGTCAAATCATTGTGCTGACTTTCTATAAGCTCTTTTATTTAATTGAATACCACAGTTTGTTCATTTAATTTACCTCTGCCTTAAAGTTGTTCAGAGACTCGGCTCCCACTGTTCTCTGAGGAAAAGAGTTTCAAAGATTCATCCTCTCTTTAAAATTAAAATGAAGAAGTTAAAAATAATTCATCTTTGACAATAGACAATAGACAATAGGTGCAGGAGTAGGCCATTTGGCCTTCGAGCCAGCACCGCCATTCATTGTGATCATGGCAGCACCTCACAGTGGGGCAACTGATAAAGCCACTGCCTCACAGAGCCAGAGATCTGGGTTCGATCCTGACCTCCTCGGATGCTCTCATTGCGTGGAGTTTGCCCGTTCTCCCTGAGAGTGCATTGGGTTTCCGCAGGGTATTCCAGTTTCTTCCCATATCCAAAAGACGTGCGGGTTTGGAGGTTAATTGGCCCACTGTGAAATTGCCCCTAGAGTGTAGTCAGGGCGAGTCTGAAGAAGGGTCTCGATCCTAAACGTCACCCATTCCTTCTCTCCAGAGATGCTGCCTGTCCCGCTGAGTTACTCCAGCTTTTTGTGGCCCTCTTTCAATTTAAACCAGCATCTGCAGTTCTTTCCTACACCTAGAGTGTAGATGTGAATGCAGAAGTGGAAAACATAGGACCTAGTATGAACAGGTGATCAATGGTCGATGTGGACTCGGTGGGCTGAAGGGCCTGTTTCCATGCTGTGCATCTAAAATAGAAACATAGAAAATAGGTGCAGGAGTAGGCCATTCGGTCATTCAATATGAATGATCATGGCTGATCATGGCTGATTTGAGAATTAAGGGACAGAAGTTTAGGGGTAACATTAGGGGGAACTTCTTTACTCAGAGAGTGGTAGCTGTGTGGAATGAGCTTCCAGTGGAAGTGGTGGAGGCTGGTTCGATTTTAACCTTTAAAAATAGATTGGATGGGTATATGGACGGGAAAGGAATGGAGGGTTATGGTCTGAGTGCAGGTAGATGGGACTAGGGGGAAGTATTTAAAAAAAAAAAAAATGTTCGGCACGGACTTGAAGGGCCGAGATGGCCTGTTTCCGTGCTGTAATGGTTATATGGTTATATGGTTATATGATCATCCAAAATCAGTACATCGTTCCTGCTTTCTCCCCATATCCCTTGATTCCATTAGCCCCAAGAGCTAAATCTAACTCTCTCTTGGAAAACATCCAGTGAATTGGCCTCCACTTCCTTCTGTGGCAGAGAATTCCACAGCTTCACAACTCTCTGGGTGAACTTTTTCCTCATCTCAGTCCTAAATGCCCTACCCCTTATTCTTAAACTGTGACCCCTTGTTCTGGACTCTCCCAACATCGGGAACATGTCTCCTGCATCTGGCCTGTCCAATCCCTTAAGAATTTTAAATGTTTCTATAAGATACCCCTCTCATCCTTCTAAATTCCAGTGAATATAAGCCCAGTCAATAGACAATAGACAATAGACAATTGGTGCAGGAAGTGGGCCATTCGGCCCTTCGAGCCAGCACCGCCATTCAATGTGATCATGGCTCATCAGCCACAATCAGTACCCCGTTCCTGCCTTCTCCCCATATCCCCTGACTCCGCTATCTTCAAGAGGTCTATCTAGCTCTCTCTTGAAAGTATCCAGAGAACCGGCCTCCACCGCCCTCTGAGGCAGAGAACTGCACAGACTCACAACTGTCTGTGTGAAATTTATCAAGTCGATTCATTGATAAGCCTATTCGATCCATTGTCCAGAAGGTAAGTCGGTGACCCCTATGTTTTAAACAGTGAAATCCTACTTTTAGATTCCCTCACAAGAGAAAACATCCTCTCTGCACAATCCCTCAGGTTAAATATGTTTCAATCCAGTCTTTTCTCATTCTTCAAGACTCTAGCCTGTCCAAGTAAGAATTTCATTGTTCTGTCTGGGACATATGACAATAAAACACTCTTGACTCTCCTTTAAGACAACCACCCATCTCAAGAGATTATTCTGGTGATTAGGATTGGCAACTGTCCTAATTAGCCGGACATCCCGTATATTGGGCTAAATTGGTTTGATCCATACTGGACCGCCCTTGTCCCGTATTTGACTGATACTAGTCGGAGTCGAGGGAACTGTCGGGTCGGAGCGCCGCGTCCGGCCCCCGCCTCACCCGTCCCGATATAGTGCAACCCATGGAGTGCAGCAGCAGCAGCAGCGCCTCGCCCGTGGTCCATCGGTCGGCAGCCCGGCCACCTGTCCGATCTTCAGACCTTTAAAGGCCCTGTCCCACTTGGGCATTATTTACAGGACATAATTTACGCGTCACGAAGCATGACACGCGTGTCGTGACGTGCGCATGGCGTGCATGACGTGCGCATGGCGTGTGGTGAGGTGTGGTGGCGTATGCAGTGACGCGCCGTAGCTCAAGTGGGATAGGCCCTTAACTTACCACCGACACCACCACCACCCTCCTTCTCATGGCCGATCACTGGTTCACGAGTTGGATGGGGCGCCGGCTTTGCGCGCGACATCGCGCGGCCCGGGCCAAAACTCCTCAGCTGGCCCGCCGGCTGGGCTTTGCGTGCAGTCCAGCACCCGGGGCCAACTCATCATTCACCCAGCCACGGCCGAGTCGGTCAACGAATTGCCGTCGGGAATTTGTCCCTTATTTTGACCTTCTGTCCCTTCTTTGGGAGTGAGAAAGCTGGCAAACCTATCAGTGGGAACAAAGGTATTATTGAGTACAAAGGTTGGGGCATTATGATGTACAGTGGGCGTCAAAGAAGTGTGAAGATGCACACCTCCAGGTTCGGGGACAGTTTCTTCCCAGCTGCTATCAGGCAACTGAAATCATCCTACACAACCAGAGAGTAGGTATGTTACAAAACTTACCTTCAGTCGCGCTGTAATTCTGCCACTGGCCGTGTGCGCGATTTTGGCGCCTTTAAGGGGGGGGCGGGGTTAAAACGCGGTTTCTCCTCGCTTGTCTTGGAAATATTTTGTTGGAGTACAAAAACTTCGCTGACAAAATCGTTCCTACCGGCGATTTGTGAATTTTTTTTTAAAATTAAATCGTCAATGTCAGCGCTACAGTCATTTTAAAAGCAGCTCCTGAAGCGTCAACGCCGATAACGGGGACGGATTTCACACAATGGACAGGTAAACAAAAGTGCTTTCTTTAAATGTATAAAAGTGCTTCTTAAGAAGCCTTTAATTCACATTTTGTCATGCGACACGGTGATTTTATTCCCCGAATTAACGGCAGTATTTTTCATGCCAATACGGGGTTAAATTCACCGCAAATCAACGTTCCAAAAGATCGCGTTCCAGCAAATCCTCACTCGCAAGATGAATTAAATGCCCATTAATTTACAGGTATTAAACATTCAATTCCTTCCATTTGGCCTGTAAATTCATGAAAATTAGATTAAAAAATTATGTTATATTGTGAATTATTGTGTGAATGTTATTTGGAAACTTAGGCTATTTAAAAATGTTAATCTATTCTTAAGAAATGATAGATGTTTAGATCTAGTAATTGAATTTTGTAATTAGCTACAATTAGGTAACTAACTAATTATATGCTTTACTTTCATGTCTTCGAAGTAAGATTGTTTTCATATTTGTTTCAGAATGCTTCAATCTATAATACCTGAAAATTTCTTTCAGTTACCATAATTTTAAGAAAGTTATGGGCTTTTAACTGTCCTCGATCACAGCTTTTGTGTTAAGTCAATGGAAAAGCAATAGGGAACTAGATGCTAATTTCTGAGTATGATAATGGCCATTAACTTTTTTAATACTGAAGATATGAAAGTGAATTAAGTGTCAAATTAAACTTCTTTTTATGCTTTATCTGATGGATAAATTGCAGACTTTATTTTTTAAATCTCAAAATTTTGTAACATGCTACAGAGAGCAGCCCTGAACTGCTATCTACCTCGTGGTGACCCTTGGACTATCTTTGATCGGACTTTACTGGCTTTACCTTGCCGATTCCCTTATCATGTATCAAAACACTGTAAATGGCTCGATTGTAACGAGGTATTGTCTTTCCGCTGACTGATATCTTGCACTAGAGGTTATTCTCTTTATCATGTATCTGTACATTGTGGATGGTTTGATTGTAATCATGTATAGTGTTTTCGCTGACTGGATAGCACGCAACAAAAAAGTGTTTCACTGTACTTCGGTACACGTGACAATAAACTAAACTAGACGAATGAGGCTGTAGCGGTAGAGTTGCTGCCTTACGGTGACAATGACCCGATCCTCACTACGGGTGCTGTCTGTACAGAGTTTCCACGTTCTTCTTGTGACCGCTTGGTTTTCTCTGGGTGCTCCAGCTTCCTCCCACGCTCCAAAGACGTACAGGTTTGTAGGTTGACACAAAATGCTGGAGTAACTCAGCGGGACAGGCAGTATCTCTGGTGAGAAGGAATGGGCAACGTTTTGGGTGGGAGACCCTTTTTCAGACTGATGTCAGGGGAGTGGGCTGGACAGAGAATAAATGTAGTCGGAAACTGTAAGACTGGTGGGAGAACTGGGATGGGGAAGGGGATGGAGAAAGAGGACAGCAAGGGCTATATAAAGTTAGAGAAGTCAATGTTCATACCACTGGGCTGTAAGCTACTCAAACAAAATATGAGGTACTGTTCCTCGAAGGTGCTGGGCCTCACTATGACAATGGAGGAGGCCCAGGACAGAAAGTGTGAACATTGACTTCTCTAACTTCAGATAGCCCTTGCTATCTTGATGTTTGTCTGCATTGTACATTCCAAGGATCCCTGAATGGTTATCAGATCTACCAGTTGTGAATCTTTGAAAGACACAAAAGGGCCTGTCCCACTTGGGTGTCATTTGCGCGTCACGCAGATGGCGTGCAAAGATTTTGTACATCCCAAAATCCTGTGTACCCATAATTGATGTCGCGGAAATTACCGCAAATGACGCCCAAGTGGGACAGGCCCTAAAGTGCTGGAGTAACTCAGCGAGTCAGCAGCATCTCAGGAAAACATGTAGTGGTTCCATATACCCACCACACTTTGTGTAAAAAAAAGTTGCCCCATCAGGTTTCAATTAAATCTTTCCCCCCTCGCCTTAAACCTGTGTCCTCAGATCCTCGATTCCCCTACTCCGGAATATAGACATAAGGCATGGAAACAGGCCTTTTGGCCCCACTTGCCCATACCGGCCAACATGTCCCATCTACACTAGTCCCACCTGCGTGCGTTTGGTCCGTATCCACCTAAACCTGTTCAATCCATGTATCTGTCTGAATGTTTCTTAAGCATATTCCACCCAAAAATAAATAAATCCTTTCCGATCTTGTACACCTCTACAAGATCACCCCTCATCTTCTGTGCTCTGAGGAATAAAGTCCCAGCCTGCTCAACCTCTCTTATTGCAGCTGAAGCCCTCGGGCCCTGTCAACATCCTCGTAAATCTTCTCTGCACCCTCTCCAGCTTGTCGGAGAAATGTAATTCCATTAATTCACAATCCATTCTCATTCATTGTCCCATCACTTTGGATCAGCGGCCAGCGAAACACCTCGCCTCATGAATTTCCCTTCTTCTTGGGGCACCCGCGGGACTGGAACTCAAGACAATTACAGAGCAAGGCTAACAGAAGCCCGTATCAGCTCAGCCATGTTAGCTGTTCAGGTACGAGCAGGAGCTCAAGTCAATTTAAAATTGTTCCTTCCCGAATCGCCAAAGGAAATAAACCTACCGCTGGGGCATTCCGCTAAACTCACAAGCAGGGCCGAGATTGGAATGATGCACGTTGGTTTGAAAGGGGGTAATTGCGTGGCGTCAATATTAGTGAACAATTACATTTGTGGAGGAGGTAAAGTGCGAGATTACAAAATGTGCTGAGTCGGTTGAATTGGATGGGGGAGAGGGATAATTCCTAAACTGCAAGGATCACTGAGCCAGGCGGATGCATGGTACACAGGGCGGCATGGTGGCGCAGCGGTAGGGTCACTGCCTCGCAGCGCCAGAGACTCGGGTTCGATCCTGACTACAGGTGCTGTCTGCACGGAGTTTGCCACGTTCTCCCTGAGACCCTGTAGCAGGGACTGTCGCAATGTTTTATGAAACATTTACACGGGTACATGGATCGGACAGGTTTAGGGGGGATATGGGCCAAACGTATGGCAGGTGTGACTACTGTAGATGGGATGGTGAGGGGAGGTTGGGCAGAAGACCTGTTCCACACTGTATGACTCTGTGACCGCGTGGGTTTTCTCCGGTGCTCCGGTTTCCTCCCACATTCCAAAGACATGCGGTTTGTAGGTTAATTGCCTCTGTAAATTGTCCCTATTGTGTATGATAGAACTAGTGTAGGGGTGATCGCTGGTCAGTGCGGAGTTGGTGGGCCGAAGGGCCAGTTTGGAAAGAGGATGTACTTGCTTACAGACAGAAGAGACACAGCTGGTGCTTACAGACAGGAAGAGACACGCTGGTGCCTACAGACAGGAAGTGACATAGCTGGTGTCCCTGGTGCCATCTCAACAACCTGGAGCTCAATGCTCTTAAGACAGTGGAATTGATTGTAGACTTTAGGAGAGCTCCCCTCCCCTCACCCCACTCACCCATCAACAACACCACAGTCACATCTGTGGAGTCCTTTAAGTTCCTGGGAACCATCATCTCCAAGAACCTTAAATGGGGGCTACCATCGACTCCACAGTCAAAAGACACAACAGAAGATGTACTTCCTGCGGCAGCTGAGGAAGCACGAACTGCCACATTCAATGATGGTCCAATTCTACACGGCCATCGTAGAGTCTGTCCTCACCTTCTCCATCATGGTCTGGTTTGGCTCAGCCACCAAGCACAACACCCGGGAGGCTGCAGCGAATCGTCCGATCAGCAGAGAAGGTTATTGACTGCAACCTTCCCTCCATTGACGAACTGTACACTGCAGGGCCAGGAAGCGAGCGGGTAAGATCATCTCTGGCCCTCTCACCCTGGCCACAACTCTTTGAATCACTTCCCTCTGGAAGGCGACTCCGGATTGTCAAAGCTGCCCCAGCCAGACATAAAAACAGTTTTTTTCCACGAGTAGTTGCTCTACTCAATAACCAAAAATATGTAGCCTCCTTTTGCTCTGGTATTTTATTTAATTCACATGTTTAATCAATAATGTTTTATTATTAATGTTTAATATTTTATGTGTCATTCTTAACTGTCACAGTATGTCATGTTGTCACTTGTGGGCGGAGCACCAAGGCAAATTCCTTGTATGTGAATACTTGGCCAATAAATTTATTCATTCATTCATTCATTCATTCCACGCTGTATCTCCTAAACTAAACTAAAGCTGTTAAATGAGCAGTGAAGTTATAGTGGGGATGCTGGTGCAAATATCTGCTTTTTTAATTCACCCTGACTATGCCTCTGCAGCTCATTCACAACCTCTAAATACAGTGAAGTGTGAGGTGTCGACATGAAAAGATAGACGTGAGAAAAAAGGATTGAAGAGTTGTGAATTGTGAAGCTAGAGGAATTAATATGGGTGGAGGGGGAAGACGAGGGGAGCAATAGGTTTGAGTCCAAGTGGGGAGAGATAGAGACACGGCCGGGTGGGCGGGGAAGGAGCTGGGTTTTCATAAACGTCCAGTTCCTTGTTTCTGTATTATACTAGACTAATTGGGACCCATTGGGTCCCTGTCAAACGGGAGGCCTGGTCCCCAATGCAACCCGTTCCCAATGCAATATTCCACCACTCACCCGATCTCCCAAGCAAACAGTCCCATCGACACAATATTGCTCCTCACGCATAGCCCCCAACTGGGCAGGCACGGCTCATTTCTCCTCATCCCCCAGCACTCCTTCCCCCTCCTCTTCACCCTCCCTCTTCTTTCCCTCTCTTCATCCCCTCCTTGAATCCCTCCTCCCTTCCCCTACCCTCAATCACTCCCTCCCTCCATAACTCTTCTCCCCTCCCTACCCCCCTCCTATCCCTCTATCCCCCACTCCTCACCCCCCCTGTCTCCCCCCCCCCCACTATCCCTCCTGTCCTCCGCCACTGCCCTCCTCTCCCTCTATTCCCCACTCCCTACCCCCCCCCCCTCCTCCTCTCCCTCTATTCCCCCTCCCTCCCCCACTCTCCTCACCTCCCCCACTTTCCCCTCTCCACCCTGCCCTTTCCTCTCCCTCAATCCCCCTATAAATCAGACCGCAAAGTTTGCCGAGGAGGAGTTGCCGATGGGCGGCTCAGCGGTTAAAGTTGCTGTCCTCTCAGCGCCGGAGACCCGGGTTCGATCCCGGCTGCGGGTGCTGTCTGCACGGACTTGGTACTTTCTGCCACGTAACCTGCGTGGGTTTCTACGGGTGTTCCGGGGTTTCCTCCCACACTCCAAAGACGTGCAGGTTTGTATGTTAATTGTGGCATTAACACTGTAAATGCTTCCGACTGTCTGTGGGAAAGTGTTAGTGTGCGGGGATCGCTGGTCGGCACACTGTCTCGGTGGGCCGGACGGCTTGTATCCGCACTGTATCTCTCAACACAACTGACTTCTATTTGACTCTTGTTGTGATTGCAGGTATTTCTCATTGGGCTGATAGCAGACAGGAAGTTCCAACACTTCAATGCTGTACTGGAAGCTTACATTCGACAGCACTTCAGTGCTACCTTGGCTTACAAGTACGTCTTGACAAAATGTGATGTATTAATTCATTCATTCAATGAATCAATGAGTATCATTGAAGTTAGTCGTCAAGTAGATCATTTGAATAACATTGGCTTTACTTCTATTTGTGACCCCTGAATAGGTGGCGCAGCGGTAGAGTTGCTGCCTCAATAGACAATAACAATAGACAATAGACAATAGACAATAGGTGCAGGAGTAGACAATTCGGCCCTTCGAGCCCGCACCGCCAATCAATGTGATCATGGCTGATCATCCCAATCAGTACCCCGTTCCTGCCTTCTCTCCATATCCCTGACTCCGCTATTTTAAGAGCCCTATCTAGCTCTCTATTGAAAGCATCCAGACAACCTGCCTCCACCGCCTCTAAGGGGGCAGAGAATCCCACAGACTCACCACTCTCTGTGAGAAAAAGTGTTTCCTCGTCTCCGTTCTAATGGCTTACTCCTTATTCTTAAACTGTGGCCTGTGGTTCTGGACTACCCCAGCGCCAGAGACCCGGGTTCCATCCTGCTACGGGTGCTGTCTGTACGGAGTCTGTACGATCTCCCCGTGACTTGGCCTGGATTTTCCTCCGGGGTCTCCGGTTTTCTCCCCGTGACTTGCCTGGATTTTCTCCGGGGTCTCCGGTTTTCTCCCACACTCCAAAGACGTACAGGTTTGTAGGTTAATTGGCTGGGTATAACTGTAAATTGTCCCTAGTGTGTGTAGGATAGTGTAAGTGTGCGGGGATCGCTGGGCTTAGTGGACTTAGTGGGCTGAAGGGCCTGTTTCCGCGCTGTATCTCTAAAACTCTAAAACTAAAAATAGATGTTGGTGTTAAACTCATAATAGTTTTAGTTTAGTTTGGAGACACAGCGTGGAAAAAGGCCCTTCGGCCTTCCGAGTCCGTGCCGACCAGCGAATGCCTGTACGCTAGTTCTATCCTGCACACTAGGGACAATATACAGAAGCCAATTAGCCTACAAACCTGTAAACCTGGAGTGTTGAGGGAAACCGGAGCACCCAGAGAAAACCCACGCGATCCCAGGGAGAATGTACAAACTCCGTACAGACAGCATCCATAGTCAGTGTCGATAGTGTGTGTATGCTATGCATCTGGTTATGTAATACTTGCAGATTAGGAATTATCCTTCTCTCCCTTTCTAATTCAACCGATGCAATACATTTTGTAATCTCGCACTCTACCACCTCTACGCCACTGTGCCACTGTGCCACTCTCATTTGATTAGCTCGTTCCTAAATTCATAATTTTTCTGTAACAGACAAGTCAACAAAGTCAATGTTAGCCCACCGAGTTATCCTTTCAGTCCCATTCCTTCACTTATTTCCCTTTGACACAGAGTCAAAGAACATTAAACAGTATAATTACAATTTTTTTTTACAATTACAATACCGTTTATGGTCATTTGAACCTCAAATGAAGTTCAAACGAAATTTGGTTTCTGCAGTCATACAACAAGAAAAGAACCAAGACACACCACCAACACAGTTCACACAAACATCCATCACAGTGAATCTCCTCCTCACTGTGATGGAAGGCAAAGTCTTGTCTCTCCCCCTGCTCTCCATTCTTCTCCAGATGTTAAAGCCCCCGGTGGGCGAGCGATGGTAAGTCCCGCGGCCATTAAGGCCGCGCCGGGCGTTGTAAGGCCCCGCTCCGGGTCTTAATGTTGGAGCCCCCGGCGGGCGCTGGCAAGTCCCGATGCCATTAAGGCCAGGCCGGGCGTTGTAAGGCCCCGCTCCGGGTCTTGATGTTGGAACCCCCGGCGGGTGCTGGCAAGTCCTGCGACCGTTAAAGCCGCGCCGGGTGATGTAAGGCCCTGCTCCGGGTCGTTTTCAACCCCACAATTCGGGCAGGAGAAGTTGCCGTTGCGGGAGCTCCGAAAAGCGGTCTCCCACTGATCACCCGATGTTACCATCCACCTGGCCTGCGGCTGGAGCCTCCGAAGCTCCGGAATCGGGCCACAGCTGCACGCCACCCGCAGCTCTCCACGATGGTGAGTCCGCAGGCTCCGCGACTGGAGCCCCCAG
>CM075977.1:393633127-393661514 GCA_038087875.1 Malacoraja senta
GAACCACCACTGGACCATCCCCGTCCCCGTCCCCAGTGCACCCCCTCCACCCCTGTCCAGGGGTGGCCACAGATGTCGGGTGTCAGACGGGAGCGGCGCCCCCAGGCCCAAAGCCAGCGCAGAGAAGCAGGTACATGGTTCATTGAACAGGTAGATAGGGTGGTCAAAAAGTATTTCGGTACTTTGGGCTTCATAATATTTATAATAATAATAATAATATTTGTATTTATATAGCACTTTTCAATCAAATCACTTGAAACCAAAGTGCTTTACAGAGAATTATCCATATCCATATGTTGATATCAACATATCAACATTCACACGCAGGCAAAGGTGGGTGAAGTGTCTTGCCCAAGGACACAACGACAGTATGCACTCCAAGCGGGATTCGAACCGGCTACCTTCCGGTTGCCAGCCGAACACTTAGCCCATTGCGCCATCTGTCATCAGTCAGAGCATTGAGTATAAAAGTTGGGAGGTCATTTTGCAGTTGTATAAAACATTAGTGAGACCTTTTTTTCACCCAGTTTTATTCCACAAGGGAGGTCTTACCTTCCACTACCTGCAACCTCCGGCAACCACCTTCAACTAGCATCGCAACCGGCTATAACTAAAAAATTACCGATTTTTTAAACGGCAACCTATTTTTAGTCGCGGCCGGTTTTGAATTTTTTGAAACAATCGCCGGAACATAGAAGAAGCGGAAACCACTTTCGACCATTAGGAAGAGTGACAAAAACCTCCGGGAACCGCACGGAAACCTTGGGTGGGGCGCAAAGTCTCCAGAGGTTTCCGTTCAGGTTTCCTAAGTGGGACAGGGGCATAATTAATCAAAAATCTGCCAATCCTCACTGCAATAATACCCAATAACTTGGCCACCACAGCCATCTGTGGCAATGAATTGACAGATTCACACATCTCAAAAGGGTGTTGGATGTATTGAACGGGTTGCTGGAGCAGGTAGTTGAGGCAGGGACTATTACAATTTGGCAGGTACATGGTTAGGACAGTTTGGGAGGGATAATTGCCAAATGCAGGCAGGTGGGAGTAGTGTTAGTTTGGTTTAGTTTATTGTCACGTGCACCGAGGTACAGTGAAAAGCCAGTGAAGTGTAGATAGAAACATAGAAACATAGAAAATAGGTGCAGGAGGAGGCCATTTGGCCCTTCGAGCCTGCACCACCATTCATTGTGATCATGGCTGATCATCCCCTATCAATAACCCATGCCTGCCTTCTCCCCATATCCCTTGATTCCACCAGCCCCTAGAGCTCTATCTAACTCTCTCTTAAATCCATCCAGTGACTTGGCCTCCACTGCCCTCTGTGGCAGGGAATTCCACAAATTCACAACTCTCTGGGTGAAAAAGTTTTTTCTCACCTCAGTCTTAAATGGCCTCCCCTTTATTCTAAAGACTGTGGCCCCTGGTTCTGGACTCGCCCAACATTGGGAACATTTTTCCTGCATCTAGCTTGTCCAGTCCTTTTATAATTTTATATGTTTCTATAAGATCCCCCCTCATCCTTCTAAACTCCAGTGAATACAAGCCTAGTCTTTTCAAACTTTCCTCATATGACAGTCCCGCCATCCCAGGGATGAATCTCGTGAACCTACGCTGTGTAGATGCGACTTGTCTGGGCAGGTTGGGCCGAAGTTTCCACGCGGTATGACTCTATGACTGTATGGATGACTATGGCTCTGCTCACCATCCTCTGACTAAATAAATTCCTCCTCATCTCCTTTCTAAAGGTTTAAAGGTATAAAGGGTACAACATTTAGCACAAAAATATAACACTGAAGTCTGATAGTCCAATTAAAGCAACATGACTTTAGTGTTTATGGAGCAACTGGGCTTGTATACGCTGGAATTTAGGGGATCTTATTGAAACATATAAGATCGTTAAGGGCTTGGACACGCTAGAGGCAGGAAACATGTTCCCGATGTTGGGGAGTCCAGAACCAGGGGCCACAGTTTAAGAATAATGGGTAAGCCATTTAGAACGGAGACGAGGAAACAGTTTTTCACACAGAGAGTTGTGATTCTGTTGAATTCAGAATTCACTGGATGCTTTCAAGAGAGAGTTAGGTGGAGCTCTTAAAGAGTGCAGAGTCAAGGGATATGGAGAGAAGGCACGATATGGACACACTGTTTTGTAGTAAATGCCTACTATGTTCTGTTGTGCTGAAGCAAAGCAAGAATTTCATTGTCCTATCTGGGACACATGACAATAAACTCTCTTGAACTTGAACGGGGCACTGATTGGGGATGATCAGCCATAATCACATTGAATGGCGGTGCTGGCTCGAAGGGCCGAATGGCCTACTCCTGCACCTATTGTCTATTGTCTATTGTTTGATATTTCCATCATGGGGTAGAAAGGTTGTGATTGTGGAGCTCAGTAATGACAGAGGCAGGGGTAAGGACACGGTTGACCAACTGGTGCCTTGTTTCAGGCTCTATGAGGGCAAGGAGAAGAAGGAGTATGAAGATTCGGTGCGAATACTACTGGAGAAATTCAACGTCCTGATGAAGTCATCACTGGAAGGCAACACGTTGCTGATGCAGGTAAGTAAACACGATGAAGAAGCAGGGTTGGAATCTGGGGACACTTGTTCATGGATATTGTTCTTGTTCATCGACCTCCATCCATGCCTCTTCCCCCTCTCGGATCATAAGCTCATACGGTTCACCATCCCTTCTCCGACACCTCGCCCCCGCTTCCTCCGAGAAATCACCTTCCGTAATCTAAAATCTATCGATCCTCACCATCTCTCTGACCTGCTCTCCACCACTCTCCCCCTGGACTCAACCCACATGTCACCTGATGATCTCACAAACCATCTCAATTCCACCTTGTCTACCTCCCTTAACACTCTGGCTCCCCTCAAAACAAGAGCCGTAACTTTGAATAAATCTTCACCCTGGTACACACCTGCACTTCGTAAGCTGAAACAGATTGGTCGGCTACTTAAACGACTCATAAAGTTTTCACCTCTCACAGTCCACCATGAAGCTTACAAACTCCACCTCACTGCCTACAAATATGCCCTCATTGCTGCTAAATCTGCATACCTCTCATCCATATTCACTGACCCCTGCCTAAACCACAGAACCCTCTTCTCCACAGTGTGCAACCTCCTCAAGCCTCGAGTCAACACTCTCCCTACCTCCACTCCGGATCTCTGCAACTCATTCCTCCACTTTTTTGCTGATAAAATTAGCACCATCTATCAATCCCTATCCCCTGTACCCGACTCCCCAGCATCTACTCCACCACCTACCAAGGCCCCTCCTTTCAACATCTCTGCTGATCTCCATACTCCTCCCCCTCACTGCTTCCTCTCCCAGTTTGACCCGGTCACCCCTACTGAAATCTCCAAACTCATCAGCTCTTCCAAACCCACTACCTGCTCCCTTGACCCTCTCCCCACTCCCCTGCTGAAGTCCTGCCTCCCTGCTCTCTGCCCCTACCTCACTAATCTTTTCAACTCCTCATTGTCCCAAGGAATTGTCCCCTCTGCTTTCAAAACTGCTGCTGTCACACCAATCTTAAAGAAACCTGGTCTTGATCCCTCCTCTCTCATTAACTACCACCCCATCTCAAACCTCCCCTTTCTTTCAAAAACCCTGGAGCGTATCGTCGCTTCACAATTTCATTCCCACCTCCTCGCGTATAACCTATTCGAACCCCTCCAATCTGGCTTTCGCCCCCTCCATAGCACAGAAACCGCTCTCCTCAAAGTCCTCAATGACCTCCTTACCTCTGCTGACTCTGGCTCCCTCAATATCCTCATCCTCCTCGACCTGAGTGCAGCCTTCAATACCGTCAACCACAACATCCTGCTCACCAGACTTAGGGACCTTGGCATTGAAGGTTCTGCACTCAGCTGGTTCCGTTCTTACCTTTCCAACCGATCCCACTTCATCTCTCTCCATAACCACACCTCTGCCACAGCCACTGTCACTCAAGGCGTTCCCCAAGGCTCCGTTCTTGGTCCCCTCCTCTTCATCATCTACATCCTCCCCCTTGGTCATATACTCCGTCACTTCAACCTGGACTTCCACTGCTATGCTGATGACACCCAGATCTATCTCAGCACCAAGTCCCCCCACCACCCCCCTCTCTCCCATATCAACTCCTGCCTATCAGCCATCAAATCTTGGATGCAACTCAACTTCCTTAAATTAAACAGTAGCAAAACAGAATTTCTCATTGGCTCCAAATCAACACTCACTAAAATTAACAACTCCACTCTCACTATCGACGGCACCACTGTCTCCCCATCTCCTCAGGCACGCAACCTTGGCGTGATCTTTGACTCAACCCTCTCCCTTGAGCCTCACATCCGCCATGTTGTCAAAACATCATTTTTTCACCTCCGCAACATTGCAAAAATCAGATTGTCTCTCACACCCCCCGCTGCTGAAAGACTCATCCATGCCTTCATCTCCTCCCGACTGGACTACTGTAACTCTCTTCTTTTCGGAATCAATTCCAGCAGCATCAACCGACTCCAACTGGTTCAAAATGCAGCCGCTCGACTCATCACCCACACCAAATCCTGGCACCACATCACCCCAGTTCTCAAAGAACTTCACTGGCTTCCCATTTCCCACCGGATCAGCTAAAAATCCTGGTCCTCACCTACAAAGCCCTCAACAACCTGGCCCCCCCTTATCTCATTGACCTCCTCTCCCCCTACCAACCCTCACGGTCCCTCAGATCCACATCAGCTGGTCTCCTCTCCACTCCGAAATCAAACCTCTGCACTTTTGGAGGCAGAGCCTTCTCCAGGGCAGCTCCCAGGCTCTGGAATTCCCTCCCACAACCGGTCCGAAATTTTGCATCCCTCACCATCTTCCAGTCCCGCCTCAAGACCCATCTCTTCACCTCTGCATACCCTTAGTCCCATGTTCCCCTCCCCTCTGTCTTACTGCTCTATTTTGTTTTGTTTATTCCTGACTCTCAATTGTAAAGCGACTTTGAGTCCTGAAAAGCGCTATATAAATAAAATCTATTATTATTATTATTATTATGGATATGCTCATAGAGTCCTGGTTTATTGTCACGTGTACCGAGCTGCAGTGAAAAGCAGAGAAAAGTGAAAATCTGTGGAATTCATTGCCACACAAGGCTGTGGAGGCCATGTCGGTGGATATTCTTAAGGCAGAGGTGGATAGATTCATGTCTGAAATTATTCCTTCTCTCCAGAGATGCTGCCCGTCCCGCTGAGTTACTCTGGCGTTTTGTGTCTATCTTTGGTTTAAACCAGCATCTGCAGTTCCTTCCTGCACAGATTCTTGATTAGTACGGGTGTCAGGGGTTATGGGAAGAAGGCGAAAGAATGGGGTTAAGAGGGAAAGATAGATCAGCCATGATTGAATGGTGAAGTGAACTGGATGGGCCGAATGGCCTAATTCTGCTCTTATCACTTATGAACTTATGTACTTTTTGGCGCATGTTAACCAGTTAGTGGAAAGACAATACAAGATTACAATCGAACCATCCACAATATACAAGTATAGGATAAAATGAATAACGTTTAGTGCAGTGTTGAAGTCCAGTCAAGTCCGATTAAAGAAGGTCCGAGTATCTCCTGTTAGATAGAAGCTCAGGACAGCTCTCTAGTTGTTGATAGGATGGTAGCAGCTGGGAAGAAACTGTCTCTGGATCTGGAGGTGTGCGTTTTCACACTTCTATAGCTCTTGCCCGATGGGACAGGGGAGAAGAGGGACTGACCAGGGTGAGACTGGTCCTTGATTATGCTGGTGGCCTTGTAGATGGAGCCAATGAAAGGGAGGTTGGTTTGTGTGATGGTCTGGGCTGCGTCCACAATTCTCTGCAATTTCTTGCGGTCTTGGATGGAGCCGTTCGCAAACCGTGCTGTGATTTATCCCGATAAAAGACTTTCTACTTTTGTGCCAGCATTCCTGCATCTCTGACATGGTGAACAGTAGAAAAATATGGAGACATAATTACTTGAGAGCATAAGATATGTGTAAGAGACAATAAGTTGCAGGGCCATAAGGAAACAAAGTGCGGAGGCATCGGACCAATTAGATTACTGCCCTGGGAGCCTGCATAGGCCTGATGGGCCGAATGGTGTCCTATGTCATAGCAAGAGGATTTGAGTATAGGAGCAAGGAGGTCCTACAGCAGTTGTACAGGGCCATGGTGAGACCACACCTGGAATATTGTGTGCAATTTTGGTCTCCTAATCTGAGGAAGTACATTCTTGCTATTGAGGGAGTGCAGCCTAGGTTCACCAGGTTAATTCCCGGGATGGCCGTCCCGACCGACATATGATGAAAGCATGGGTCAACTGGGCTTGTATTCACTGGAATTTAGGATGAGAGGGGATCTTATAGAAACATATAAGATTATTAATGGATTGGACAGGCTAGATGCAGGAAAATATTCCCGATGTTGGGGGAGTCCAGAACCAGGGGGTCACAGTTTAAGATTCAGGGGTATATCATTTAGAACAGAGATGAGGAAAAACGTTTTCACCCAGAGAGTTGTAAATCTGTGGAATTCTCCGCCACAGAAGGCAGTGGAGGCCGATTCACAGGATGCTTTCAAGAGAGAGATAGATAGGGTTCTTAAAGATAGCGGAATCAGGGGATATGGGGAGAAGGCAGGAACGGGGTACTGATTGTGGATGATCAGCCATGATCATATTGAATGGTGGTGCTGGCTCCAAGGGCCGAATGGCCTACTCCTGCACCTATTGTCTATGTTTCTATGTTGAAAGCCTGTATTGATCAGCACAATGTCCTGATATCTCATTACCTCATCGGATTCCCTATCTCTTCCCATTCCAGGGAGCTTCCCTCAAGTACTTGCCGATGATTCTTCAAGACGTTGCAACGACCTTTGATCCGGTCTTACTGAGGTAAGCGATATAGATACAGAAACTGCAGGTGCTGGTTTACAAAAGAATGTACAGAATACTGAGCGGGTGAGGCAGCATCTATGGAGCGATGGAATAGGTGATGTTTTGGGTTGAAACACTTTTTCAGACTGATGTGGGTGGGGGGGGGGGGTGGGAAGAGGAAAGGAAGAGGAGGAGACAGTGGGCTGTGGGAGAGCTGGGAAGGGGAGGGGAAAGAGGGAGAAAGCAGGGACTACCTGAAATTGGAGAAGTCAACGTTCAGGCCAATGGGGTGCAGACTGCCCAAGTGAAATACGAGGTGCTGCTCCTCCAATTTGCGGTGGGACTCAGTCTGGCCATGGAGGAGGCCCAGGACAGAAAGGTCGGATTTGGAATGGGAGGGGGAATTAAAGTGCTGAGCCACCGGATGATCAGGTTGGTTATTGCGAACTGAGCGGAGGTGTTGGGCGAAGCGATCGCCGAGCCTGCGCTTGGTCTCACCGATGTAGAGCAGCTGAGACTAGAATACTGAAGTAGCTCAGCGGGTCAGACTGCACCTTCGGAGAACATGGATAGGTTATGTGTCGGGATGGCAGCCTGTCAGATAACCTTTCGCACCAACCAGCGATCACCCCACGTTCCATCCTACACACTAGGGACAATTTGCAGAAGCCATTTAACCTAAAAATCCACATGTCTTTGGCGTGTGGGAGGAATCCAGAGCACCTGGACAAAACACAAGCGGTCACAAGGAGAACGTGCAAACTCCGTACAGACAGCATCCGAAGTCAGGAACAAACCCAGGTTCTTTGGTGCTGTGAGGCAGCAACTCTACAGTGGTGTCTCCAACTAATGGATAGAACAGGGGCATTCAAACTTTTCAGCATGAGGGCCACATTATATATTTGGCACATTTCGGGCCCTAGTGAGACCACACCTGGAGTATTGTGTGCAGTTTTGGTCCCCTAATTTGAGGAAGGACATTATTGCCATTGAGGGAGTGCAGCGTAGGTTTACAAGGTTAATTCCTGGGATGGCGGGACTGTCATATGCTGAGAGAATGGAGCGGCAGGGCTTGTACACTCTGGAGTTTAGAAGGATGAGAGGGCATCTTATTGAAACATATAAGATTATTAGGGGTTTGGACACGCTAGAGGCAGGAAACATGTTCCCAATGTTGGGGGAGTCCAGAACAAGGGGCCACAGCTTAAGAATAAGGGATAAGCCATTTAGAATGGAGATGAGGAAACACTTTTTCACCCAGCGTTGTGAGTCTGTGGAATTCTCTGCCTCAGAGGGCTGTGGAGGCCGGTTCTTTGGATACTTTCAAGAGAGAGCTAGATAGGGCTCTTAAAGTTAGCGGAGTCAGGGGATATGGGGAGAAGGCAGGAACGGGGTACTGATTGGGGATAATCAGCCATGATCACATTGAATGGCGGTGCTGGCCCGAAGGGCCGAATGTCCTACTCCTGCACCTATTGTCTATTGTCCATTTCTGCGGGCCGTAGGAAAAAAATAAAGAAATGTCAGCTTTATAGATTTAATGAACTCAAAAAAGAACTTAAGTAAAACAAATGGAAGAAATTCAAAACAAAACTTGTCACCATCAATCAATGTTAACCAACAAAATCATAGAGTTTTAATGGGAAGGATGGAACTGCTTTTTTGATTTCAAAATGTCATTGAATTGAGGATCCAATTTTAAGGAGCCAATTATGACGACGGACTTCAAATGCTCAAGTGAATAATTCATTAAGAATTCTATGTTACTGCACAAATACATTGATGAGCTAAAATAATAGTCAAGAGTGTTTTATTGCCATATGTCCCAAATAGCATTCATAGCAAAAGGATTTGAGTATAGGAGGTTCTACTGCAGTTGTACAGGGTCTTGGTGAGACCACGCCTGGAGTATTGCGTACAGTTTTGGTCTCCTAATCTGAGGAAAGACATTCTTGCCATAGAGGGAGTACAGAGAAGGTTCACCAGACTGATTCCTGGGATGTCAGGACTTTCATATGAAGAAAGGCTGGATAGACTCGGATTGTACTCGCTAGAATTTAGAAGATTGAGGGGGGATCTTATAGAAACGTACAAAATTCTTAAGGGGTTAGACAGGCTAGATGCAGGAAGATTGTTCCCGATGTTGGGGAAGTCCAGGACAAGGGGTCACAGTTTAAGGATAAAGGGGAAATCTTTTAGGACCGAGATGAGAAAAACATTTTTCACACAGAGAGTGGTGAATCTCTGGAATTCTCTGCCACAGAATGTAGTTGAGGCCAGTTCATTGGCTATATTTAAGAGGGAGTTAGATGTGGCCCTTGTGGCTAAAGGGATCAGGGGGTATGGAGAGAAGGCAGGTTCAGGATACTGAGTTGGATGATCAGCCATGATCATATTGAATGGCGGTGCAGGCTCGTAGGGCCGAATGGCCTACTCCTGCACCTATTTTCTATGTTTCTATGTTTCTATAGAACAATGAAATTCTTACTTGCAGCAGCATAACAGAATATGTAAAACCTCGATTCTATGACGTGTATCCATGTACTCCAGAGGTGCTGCCTGATCTGCTAGGCTACTCCAGCACTTTATGTCCTTTTTTTGTAAACCTGCACCTGCAGTTCCTGGTTTAGACTTTGGACTTTAGAAATACAGCATGGAAACAGGCCCTTCAGCCCACTGAGTTCGCACTGACCAGCGATCACCCTGTACATTAGGGACAATTTATAAATTTTACCAAAGCCAATTAACCTACAAATTGGGAGGAGTGTGTGGGAGGAAACCGGAGCACCCGGAGGAAACTCATGAGGTCGCAGGGAGACCGTACAAACTGTACAGACAGCGCCTGGTCTCGGTAGCTGTAAGGCAGTAACTCTACCGCTGCGCCACCGTGCCACCCCATAAGTCTGTTTAATCGCTTTTGTGCTGGATCTTAATCCAAGATATAAGTGTCTAAGATAAAAGAAGAGTTGTGGATAGAAGAAGAAAAGATATCGTGGCTAGGACTGTCAGAGAATGAATGGAATGAGGAGAATGTGGTCATAGAAACATAGAAACATAGAAACATAGAAAATAGGTGCAGGAGGAGGCCATTCGGCCCTTCGAGCCAGCATCGCCATTCATTGTGATCATGGCTGATCGTCCACAATCAATAACCCGTGCCTGCCTTCTCCCCATATCCCTTGATTCCGCCAGCTCCTACCAAAGTGGACAACAGGAGAGACAATGAAGGGAGATCTCATTCCATAAGCTGTAGGCAGCCTGTGAACACTGAGGTGGGGAAGATCACCATATCACAATATTCAAGATGTCATTGGTGATTTGGTTCAAAGGTCGGGCAGAAACCTCATCAGAAAGATCCAAACCTAAAATGTAAGGTCACAGCACCAAATGTAAGAAGAACTCAGTGGGTGAGGCAGAACCTGTGGAAGGAAGGGCAGGTGATGAGAGGGGGATATAGGTGAAACGGGTTGGAGGGGAGGGGAATGAGGGGGATAAAAGGGAAATGAGGGACTTTTATTCCCCCCCTTTCCCTGTCCTCTTCCATTTATATACCTCTCTGGCTCTACATTTCACTCCTCCTGTTTCCTTATCTGACATCACTCCTGAAGAGTCCACCAGGGACTATACTGGGAGTTGGGTCCGCGCCGACCAGCGATTCCCCCAGAGAGCTGAGCTGGAGTCAGCGTCTCTACCACACACGCCGGCTGCAAGCCCGGGTTGACACCTCCGGCCGTGTCCCCCCCCCCCCCCCCCCGGACAGGGACGGGGCACCCGGGAGGGGAGGGGACGGGGACGGCCCAGCAGCAACTCAACAGCGCCCGCAGTGCTGGAGACCCGGGCCCCGACCCCAACCACGGACCCCGACCCCACGCAGCAGCACGATCTCGCTCACTCACCGGATGTAACGAAGGTCTGATAACAGCAGATCAACAAAGGACATTGATTATCACACACACCAAATGGTGTGGTGAAATTTGTCTTGCCGTTGCAGCACACGAATAAAGATAAGACACAACATGAAAGAATTTTACAACATAAAAACATCCACCCACAATGGTTCCCACTGTGGGGGAAGGCAGCAAAGTCCAGTCCCAGATCCACTCCCGACAATGTTTATGGCGAGTGCCCGATGACCTGGGCACGCGCAGTCGGAATACCGAACTCACTTACAGCCCGCCGAACGGAACGTGTTAAGAGCTTGCTGCGGGCCGGATAGAATCTCGTGGCGGGCCGGATGTGGCCCGCAGGCCATAGTTTGGAGACCCCTGGGAAAGAGTCCAGGGTGACTCAGCAGGTCAGGCAGCATCTCCAGAGAAAAGAAATAGGTGACGTTTCGGTGCGGGCCCACTCTTCGGACAAGACCCGAAACGTCGCCTGTCCCTTCTCTCCAGTGATGCTACCTGGCCCGCTAAGTTACTCCAGCATTTTGTGTCTTGTCTTCGGTGTAAACCAGCACCTGCAGTTCCTTCCCACACAATGGATGGAGGCCGTTATGTATACTTGGAAAAACGCACTGCCATCTGACCAAGTGGGTTGGGTGCAAGAGGGTGAATCAGGTCACCTTGAGAAATGCTGAAAGCATCACGGGACCAAGGATATTTGCAGTTAACTCACGTACCACTTCTTGATGGAACATTTGCATTCTCCACACCGGCTTTCTGAAAGACCACGGCTTAATTATTTCATGTTGAAGAACCATGCGCTTTCATTTTGCATTCTTCCAAGACAAGTCTCGCTGCACTTTGCGCCAACCTCTTGAAATTAATATATTTCCCGATATATTTATTGCGGCTGAGTGTAGGTGTGTGTCCAGCATCAGTTATGCAGTCACTGGCCCTGGGCTCACCTCTGGTTGATTGAGCTGCTGCCACAGCTCAGTAGCGACCCCTTCAATTAACCCCGCCAACCCCATCGTACTTTCCTTTTTACTTGCTTCCATGATTTAACTTTGGTTTCTTTCTTGTTTTGCATTTATCTTGCCTGGTGCTCGCAGTGTTAGATGAATGTAATACAGGGAGTGGATGTTCAGTGGGAGCAGAGATCAAATAGTCATAGAGTCACATAGCATGGCGCACACTGCAAAAGGCAGCACGGTGGCGCAGCGGTAGAGTTGCTGCCTCACAGCGCCGGTTTGATCCTGACTACGGGTGCCGTCTGTACGGAGTTTGTATGTTTTCCCGGTGAATGTCGGTGGGTTTCCTCCTTTCATAGAGTCCGACAGCGTGGAAACAGGCCCTTCGGCCCAACTCGCCCACACCGACCAACCTGCCCCATCTACACTAGTCCCACCTGCCAGCGTTTGGCCCGCATCCCTCTAAACCGGTCCTATCCACGTGCCTGTCCAAATGTTTCCTGAAAAACCTGCCTGAATTACTTCCTCCGGCAGCTCATTCCATACACCCACCACCCTTTGTGTGAAAAGGTTGCCCCTCAGATTCCTATCAAATCTTTCCCCCTTCACCTTAATCCTATGCCCTCTGGTTCACGATACCGCCACTCTGGGCAAGAGAGTCGGTGCATCCACCCTATCAACTCCTCTCATGATTTTATACACAAAACGATTTTATTTAATTTTACTGCTATGATTTTATTTCCTCCCATATTGCAAAGACGTGCAGGTTTGTGGTTTAATTGGCCCTTTGTAAATTTCCCCTAGTATGTAGGATGTGAAAGTGGGATAACATAGAATTAGTGTACTAGGTGATTGATGGTCAGTGCGGACCCGGTGGGCCGAAGGGCCTGTTTCCACGCTGCATCTCGACACTAAACTAAACTAAATAAGCCCTTCGGCCCAACTCATCCATGGTCCATTTAAGCTATTTCTATTTCCCTCCATTTGGCCTGCATCAGAGACCTGGGTTCCATCCTGACCTCGGGTGCTGTCTGTGTGGGGTTTGCACGTTCTCCCTGTCACAAGGTGGGTTTTCTCCGGGAAGTTTAGTTTGGAGATACAGCACGGAAACAGGCACTCCGGCCCACCGAGTCCACACCGACCAGCGATCCCCGCACGTGAACATTACCCTACACACCAGGGGCAATTTTTTACTTTCACCAAGCCAATTAACATTACATACCTGCACGCCTTTGGAGTGTGTATGGAAACCGGAGCACCCAGAGAAAACCCACGCAGGTCACAGGGAGAAAGTACAAACTCCATACAGACCGCACCCGTAGTCAGGATCGATCCTGGGTCTCTGGCGCTGTGAGGCAGCAACTCTACCGCTGCGCCTCCATGCCACCCTACTGAGTATTTCCATCGTCCAATGCTTGTGGTGGAGTCAGGTTCCTTCATGATCTTTTAGTTTCCTTTGGAGATACACTGTGTAAACAGGCCCTTCGGCCCACCGAGCCCATGCTGACTATCGGCCATTCATACCAGTTCTATGTTATCCCACCTTCACCAGCCCACGTAGACAGCACCCGCAGTCAGGATCGAACACGGGGTCTCTGGCGCTGTGAGGCAGTAACTCGACCGCTGCGCCACCGTGCCTGCTGCCCCATCATCAGTGCTCACTTCTGTTGACAGACGCGCATTGCCGCATCTGTGCCTTACATTCAGCTTCTGAAATGAGGACCCACTGCAGCCATATTAAGAGCCAGAAAGGGCGGCCACGGTGGCGCAGCGGTAGAGTTGCAGCTTTACAGCGCTTGCAGCACCGGATAACCAGGTTCGATCCCGGCTACGGGCGCTGTCTGTACGGAGTTTGTACGTTCTCTCCCCGTGACCTGCGTGGGTTTTCTCCGGGATCTTCGGTTTTCTCCCACACTCCAAAGACGTGCAGGTTTCTAGGTTAATTGGCTTGGTGTATGCGTAAATTGTCCCGAGTGTGTGTAGGATAGTGTTAGTGTGCGGGGATCACTGGTCGGTGCGGACTCGGTGGGCCGAAGGGCCTGTTTCCCCGCTGTATCTCTAAACTAATCTGAACGAAACTAAATATAACGCAGTCACTAATAAATCCGCTGAGAAATGCAGCAGGAAGCTCTTGTATCTGAGAGTGTTCGGAATGTGGAATCTGTCACCTCAGGCTGTACTTCAGGCAAAATGGCAGCGCTGTCTTTCAGGCGAAGATTGGACAAGCACATGAGGGTTGAAGGAACAGAATTTAATGAGAGTGCAAAAAAGAGTGTCGATAAGTGGCAACATGAACCAATAGACCAAAGACAATAGGTGCAGGAGGCAGCCATTCGGTGAAGAGGCCATTTCTCTTCACCTTAAATCTATGTCCTCAGGTCCTCGATTCCCCTACTCTGGGCAAGAGACTCTGTGCATCTACCCGATCTATTCCTCTCATGATTTAGTATACCTGTATAAGATCACTCCCTCATCCTCCTGCGCCCCAAGGAATAGAGTCCCAGCCTACTCAACCTCTGCCTCGGCAGAGATATCCAAGGTTGAAAATGCATCTGAGTACACAAATTCAGTTGTCATAATAAAATGTGGGCCTATTTAATGTTTGCAATGTAGTTCTTCTCAAAACCCGTTACGGTGGGGAATTTTTTTGGCTCAGTGAACACTGAGGCGAAAATACATACCGTTTGATTCTCATAATCAGTACTAAATATTGCAGTAACTCATTCAGTAGAGAGTGAATATTCCTTGGCTGCAGATTCAGAAAACAACCGGAATATGAGAATGTTGCCAGGACTGGAGGGTCTGAGATATAGGGAGAGGTTGAGCAGGCTGGGACACTATTCCCTGGAGTGCAGGAGGATGAGGGCTGATCTTATCGAGGTGTATCAAATCATGAGAGGAATAGCTCAGGTTTAGTTTAGTCTATTATTGTCACGTGTACCGTTGTCGCGTGCTCATCCTCATCCTCTTCTGCTCCAGCGAATCCCAAACCATGAGAGGACTAGATCGGGTAGATGCACGGAGTCTCTTGCCCAGAGTAGGGGAATCCAGGACCAGAGGACATAGGTTTACGGTGAAGGGGAAAAGATTTAATACGAATCTGAGGCTGGGATTATCCCAACGTTTAAGAAACAGTTAGTCAGGTACATGGATAGGATGGGTTTGGAGGGATATGGGCCAAACACAGGCAGGAGGGACTTGTGTAGCTGGGACATGTTGGTAGTTGTGTGAGCAAGTTGTGCCAAAGGGTCTGTTTCCACACTGTATCACCTTAGGACTCTAGAATGTGGGCAGCACAGGGGTACAGTTGCTGCCTCACAGCGCCAGAGTCCCGGGTTCGATCCTGGCTATGGTGTCTGCCGGTACGGAGTTTGCATGTTCTCCAATAGACAATAGGTGCAAGAGTAGGCCATTCGGCCCTTCGAGCCAGCACCGCCATTCAATGTGATCATGGCTGATCACCCACAATCAGTACCCCGTTCCTGCCTTTTCCCCATATCCCATGACTCCGCTATCCCTGTGACCACGTGGCTTTTCTCCGGGTGCTCCGGTTTCCTCCCACATTCCAAAGATGCGCGGGGCAGAAGTTTTAAATGACTTCTGTAAATTAAACTTAGTGAGAAGGATACAGGGTGATCCCTGGTCGGCGCAGACTCGTTGGGCCGAAGGGCCTGTTTCCACGCTGCATCTCTAAGGTCTAAAGTCTAATGGAGGTAGTTGAGGCAGATACCATGGATAGGACAGGCTGAGAGGGATATAGGTCAAACAGAGGCAAACGGGATTAGCATAGATGGGGCATCTCGGTTGGTACAGAACGAGTTGGGCCGAAGAGCCTGTTTCTGTGCTGTCTGAAGTGTTATGAATTTTAGATGCTCAGCTGCCATGGCAGGAGCTGAACTGCCAGATCAGTGCTCCAGCTACCCAAAGACGAGGCCAATAACTCTATGATTTCCCCCTTACCCTCTGTCCTGCTTTCTTCAACACAAATACATAGAATAAAGAACAGCAGAATGTTAGTAGTGAACATGAAGCCAAGATAAACCAGTCTCATGTGCCTGCACGAGATCCATGTCCACGAGATACCCTGCATGTCCATGTACCTTTCTAAAAGCCTCTCAAATGCACATACCTGCCACCATCACCACCCCATTGGCCTTCCTCAGATATGGGGCCCAAAACTGTTCACAATACTCCAAATGCGGTGTGGCTAGTGCCTTGTAAAGCCTCAGCATTACAGCCCTGCTTCATATTCTAGTCCACTCAAAATAAATCCCTGCATTGCATTTGTCTTCCTTACTAACAATTCAACTTTAGTTTACTTTAGGAATACAGTGCGGAAACAGGCCCTTCGGCCCACCGAGTACGTGCCGAACAACGATCCCCACACACCAAACACTATCTTACACGCACTAGGGAGTTTCCACCCACCCTCCAAAGATGTACCTGCTTGTAGCTTAATTAGCTTTGATATAATTGTAAATTGGAATTTTTTCCTTTGTGTGTGTAGGATGGTGTTAATGTGTGGGGATCGCAGGTCGGCGTGGACTCGGTTGGCCGAAGGGCCTGTTTCCATGTTGTATCTCTAAAGTTGGACCTCACCTCACGTTCGATGGCGTGCAATAAACAACAATAGACAATAGACAATAGGTACAGGAGTAGGCCATTAGGCCCTTCGAGCCAGCACCGCCATTCAATGTGATCATGGCTGATCATCCACAATCAGTACCCCGTTCCTGCCTTCTCCCCATATCCCCTGACTCTGCTATCTTTAAGAGCCCTATCTAGCTCTCTCTTGAAAGCATCCAGAGAACCGGCCTCCACCGCCCTCTGAGGCAGAGAATTCCACAGACTCACCACTCTCTGTGAGAAAAAGTGTTTCCTCGTCTCCGTTCTAAATGGCTTACTCCTTATTCTTAAACTGTGGCCCCTGGTTCTGGACTCCCCCAACATTGGGAAGACCAGAGATGAAATTGTAAAGAAAGTTCTGATGTTGTATTCTGTTGATTTTTCATTGCCACATCTTCCAGCTACATTGAATTACTATTCAATGGTCTGACACTATTATGCCACCTCATTAATATTTAATATTCTCAAAATTTGCTGATATCTCCCTAATGCTCCGAATGTGCTGATGCATGTCTTTGAATAGGCAATTTCCTCCTTTGCCAACATAACATTGTTTTCATTTTTGTTGTTGCTTTGTTTGCAGCCACTTGTTGCATGATTTCATCAGGAGCCTTCCTCCGGATCGACTGATGAAGCAGAAGTTGCAGTCAATGACTGCTATCGTGGGCACCCAGCTGTTTAAGAGGGAAGGTAAAACCATCTGATACAACCATAAGGATTTGAGTATAGGAGCAGGGAGGTTCTACTGCAGTTGGTGAGACCACACCTGGAATATTGTGTACAGTTTTGGTCTCCTAATCTGAGGAAAGACATTCTTGCCATAGAGGGAGTACAGAGAAGGTTCACCAGACTGATTCCTGGGATGTCAGGACTTTCATATGAAGAAAGACTGGATAGACTCGGCTTGTACTCGCTAGAATTTAGAAGCTTGAGGGGGGATCTTATAGAATCTTACAAAATTCTTAAGGGGTTGGACAGGCTAGATGCAGGAAGATTGTTCCCGATGTTGGGGAAGTCCAGAACAAGGGGTCACAGTTTGAGGATAAGGGGGAAATCTTTCAGGACCGAGATGAGAAAAACATTTTTTACGCAGAGAGTGGTGATTCTGTGGAATTCTCTGCCACAGAAGGTAGTTGAGGCCAGTTCATTGGCTATATTTAAGAGGGAGTTAGATGTGGCCCTTGTGGCTAAAGGGATCAGGGGGTATGGAGAGAAGGCAGGTACAGGATACTGAGTTGGATGATCAGCCACGATCACATTGAATGGCGGTGCAGGCTCGAAGGGCCGAATGGCCTACTCTTGCACCTATTTTCTATGTCTATGTTTCTATCTGAGAGAGGGTGTAATGCTGAGGCTCTATAAGGCGCTGGTCAGACCGCATTTGGAGCATTGTGAGCGGTTTTGGTCCCCCTATCTGAGGAAGGATGTGCTGACATTGGAGAGGGTCAAGAGGATGTTTACGAGAATGGTCCCAGGAATAATCGGGCTAACATATTTAGTTTAGTTTAGTTTAGATACAGCACGGAAACAGGCCATTCTGCACCGACCAGCAACCCCCGCACATTAACACTATCCTACACGCACTAGGGATAATTTAGATTTATACCAAGCCGAATAACAATAGACAATGGACAATAGGTGCAGGAGTAGGCCATTCGGCCCTTCAAGCCAGCACCGCCATTCAATATGATCATGGCTGATCATCCCCAATCAGTACCACGTTCCTGCCTTCTCCCCATATCCCCCGACTCCGCTATCTTTAAGAACCCTGTCTAGCTCTCTCTTGAAAGCATCCAGAGAACCTGCCTCCACCGCCCTCTGAGGCAGACAATTCCACAAACCTGTACGCCTTTGGAGTGTGGGAGGAAAAACGAAGGTCTCAGAGAAAATCCACGCAGTCACGGGGAGAACGTACAAACTCCGTACAGACAGCACCCATCGAACCTGGGCCTCTGGCGCTGAAAGCGCTGTAAGGCAGCAAATCTACCGCTGCGCCATGGTGCCGCCCATATGATGAGCGTTTGACAGCATTGGGCTTGTACTAGCTGGAGCTCAGAAGGATGAGGGGAAACATCATTGAAACTTACCATATAGTGAATGGCCTGGATAGAGGGGATGTGGAGAGGATGTTTCCACTAGTAGGAGAGTCTAGGACTGGAGGCCATATCCTCAGAATAAAAGGACGTACCTTCGGAAAGGAGAGATTGAGGAATTTCCTTAGTCAGTTTGGTAAATCTGTGGAATTCATTGCCGCAGTAGCTTGTGGAGGCTGTTAATGGATATTTTTGAAGGCAGAGATAGATACATTCTTGATTAGTACGGGTGTAGGGGGTCATGGGGAGAAGGCCAAGTGCGGTCCAAGATGACTGGAGACCCTTTTCTGCTACAGCCTTCATCCGCCTTCCCAGCCGTTGTGACGTTCCACTAAGGTCAGCCATCATCCTCCGCCTATTCCACCGTTGAGGTCTTGGTTGGATTGCTCTTTGTCAGGGACCTCCCCCTCGACCTTACCGCCGTGGGTGGCCCTACCAGGAGCATAGCTCCAGACGGCATCGCTCTCAGGATCTCAGGACCACACAAGCTTCTCCACCACGACAAGGTGACAAGCCAATGAGAGGGATACCAAAGTGCATGACTACACACTTTGCCACGCTGTATTTCATCTGCCACTTCTCTGCCCACTCTCCCAACTTGTCCAAACCCTTCTGCTCAGTTCCTGCTTTCTCTGCACTACCTGCCCCTCCAACTTTCTTTGGATCATCCATAAACTTGGCGACAAAGTCAGCAATTCCATCATGCAAATCGTTAATATACAACGGGAAGAGTAGCGCTCCCGACACCGACCACCGCAGAACACCAATAGTCTCCGGCAGCCAATCGGAAACAGCCCCCTCTATTCCTACTCTTAGCCTTCTGCCATTCAGCCACTTCTACCCATGCTAGCTTCTTCCCTCGAATGCCTTGGGCTCTCATCTTGTTTAGCTCAGGTTCATTGAAACCAAACAAGAGTCATAGACAAAAGACAATAAACAATAGGTGCAGGAGGAGGCCATACAGCCCTTCAAGCCAGCACCGTCATTCAATGTGATCATGGCTGATCATACCCAATCAGTACCCCATTCCTGCCTTCTCCCCATATCCCTGGACTCTGCTATCTTCAAGAGCCCTATCTAGCTCTCTCTTGAAAGTTTCCAGAGAACCGGCCTCCACCGCCCTCTGAGGCAGAGAATCTCTGTGTGATAAAGTGTTTTCTTATCTCCGTTCTAAATGGTTTACCCCTTACTCTTAAACTGTGGCCCCTGGTTCTGGACTCCCCCAACATCAGGAACATGTTTCCTGCCTCTAGCGTGTCCAAGCCCTTAACAATCTTATATGTTTCAATAAGATGCCCTCTCATCCTTCTAAATTCCAGTGAATACAAGCCCAGCCACTCCATTCTTTCATCATATGGCAGTCCCTTCATCCCTGGAATTAACCTTGTGAACCTAAGCTGCACTCCCTCAATAGCTAGAATGTCCTTCCTCAAATTAGGAGACCAAAACTGCACACTGTACTGCAGAGTTTAGTTTATTATTATTATCGAGGTACAGTGAAAACATTTTGTTTTTCGTGCCAACCAGTCAGCTTAGAGATTATGAATAAATCAAGCTGCCCACAATGCACAGATGGAGGATAAAGGGGACAACATGTGGTGTGTTAACATTTAATTCAAGATATGACATTAAAGTCCAACAAAATCTGATTAAAGATAGTTCAAGGTCTCCTGTGAGGGAGATATGAGGTCAGGACCGCACTCTAGTTGATGAGAGGACGGTTCGGTTGCCCGATAACAGCTGGGAAGAAACTGTTCCTGATTATGGTGGTGTGCATTTTCAAACGTCTGTAACTCTTGCGGATGGGAGAGGGGAGAAGAGGGAGTGACGGGGTGCGAGTTGTCTTGCGAGGCAGCGTGAGGTGTAGATGGAGTCGATAGAAGGAAGGTTGGTTTGTGTGATGGTCTGGGCTACAGCTGCAGCTCTGGTCTCGGATGGAGCTGTTCCCAAATTGTGCTGTGATGCATCCTGATATGATGCTTTTTACTGTGCCTCTGTAGACGTTGGTGAGGGACTTGGGGAGATGCTGAACTTCCTAAGCCTTCTAAGGAAGTAGATGTGTTGGTCATTGCTTCGACATGGCTGGTCCAGGCCAAATTGCTGGTGATATTTACACCTAAGAAGGTGTGAAGTAGGGACAACTCATAACAAGAGGAGTTGAGCATACGAGCAAAGAGGTCCTTCTGAAGTTGTACAGGGCCCTTGTGACCACACCTGGAGTATTGTGTGCAGTTTTCGTCTCCAGATTTGAGGAAGGACATTCTTGCTATTGAGGGAGTGCAGTGTAGGTTCACGAAGTTAATTCCCGGGATGGCGGGACTGTCATATGTTGATAGAATGGAGCGGCTGGGCTTGTACACTCTGGAGTTTAGAAGGATGAGAGGGTATCTTATTGAAATGTATAAGATTATTAAGGGTTTGGACATGCTAGAGGCAGGAAACATGTTCCCGATGTTGGGGGAGTTCAGAACCAGGGGCCACAGTTTAAGAATAAGGGGAAGGCCATTTAGAACGGAGATGACAACAAACTTTTTCGCCCAGAGAGTTGTGAATCTGTTGAATTCTCTGCCTCAGAAGGCAGTGGATGCTTTCAAGAAAGAGTTAGATAGAGCTCTTAATGATATCTTAATGAGTCAGAGGATATGGTGAGAAGGCAGGAACGGGGTACTGATTGTGGATGATCAGCCATGATCACAGTGAATGGCGGTGCTGGCTCGAAGGACCGAATGGCCTACTCCTGCACCTATTGTTTATTGTCTATTGACCTTGGTGCGATAGAATCATACAGCATGGAAACAGACCCTTTGGCCCAACTTGCCCACGCCGACCCATCTGCGCTAGTCCCACCTGCTCGCGTTTGGTTACAAAAGTGGCACCCAGGTAGAATTGCTGCCTTACAGCACCAGAGACCTGGGTTCGATCCTGACTACAGGTGCTGTCTATACAGAATTTGTACGTTCTCCCTGTGACCGCATGGATTTTCTCCAGGTACTCTGGTTTCTTGAGTCATAGGAGCAGAAGTAGGACATTCGCCCCATCGATTCTGCACCAACATTTCATCATGGCTGATCTATCTTTCCCTCATAACCCCATTCTCCTGCCTTGTCCCCATAACCCTTGACACCCGTACTAATCAATTATCTGTCAATCTCCAGCTTAAAAATACCTGACTTGAACTTCACAGCCGTCTGTGGCAATGAATAGTAAGATGAAACGAGAACTTACCAGTTTGAAGTTTGATCTTTATTTTATGAGGAGTTACGTTGGTGATTACGTGAAGAACGCCGTCAAGGCGCATGCGCGTCAATCTTCAAAGCAGCGGTATGAAATCACAGACAACACCATAATTGAAGTAACATATTAAGATGATCAACATGAGAACTACCATTATGACCTTTTTTCTATGAGAGAGGGTTGGGCGTGGCAGGCACGTAATCACCAACGTAACTCCTCATAAAATAAAGATCAAACTTCAAACTGGTAAGTTCTCGTTTAATCTTACTATTTTACTTCGGAGTCACGTGAGTGACTACGTGAAGATTTTAAAGCTCTGTGATTTTTATGTCGCAGATCAAAATCCCGGCTTCTCACTGCATCGATTGACTCCGAGTATCATCAATAATGCTGTAAACATGACATTGCATATCATGCAAAAATAAACAGTTTTATTTTTTGGTCATAAAACAACCAATAAACCCTCTTAATGTAGGGGCAACAAACGAAACAGGATGAAACAGTATTAAAAACAGACTTTAAACAATAGCAACAGGACTCAATATTGAGTTGGCAAACAGCCCTCCATCGGCAATCGGCCGATGGTAGTATTGCTGAAACACAAGTTCATTTTTCCAACCTGCGGCTTTTAATATATGGTCGATGGGAACGTCCATCGCCCTGGCCGCGGATGTTGCTACTGCGCTAGTGGAATGAGATGTAAACACATAAATGTTAATTCCTGCCTGAACCAACTCTTGCTTTAACCACCTTGAGATAGTCTGAACTGCCACTCTTTTATGTTGGCTTCTTGTAACTGACAAATAATCCTGTTTCTTCTTGTCTTAAAGCCCTTGTGGCTTCAATGTAATGTAACAAATGTGTCGTTATACATAAACATGGAGCTGTAGGATATGCTGAGAACACAATCTTTGATCCTGTCACACCTGGCCTGCTTTGTTTGAGCAGGTCAGAAATATAAAACAGAACATTCTCTGTATTCACTTCCATTCTCTCGAACTGAAGTTTTTGCAAAGTCTGCACTCTCTGTACTGACACCAATGCCATTAGCATAGCCAATTTCATGGTTAATTTTAACAAAGTTATAGACGTGACAGGGACCCAATGACGAAGTATGTTAAGAACAACTCTTACCTCGCAGATTACCATATACCTAGGCTTAGGCGGTTTGGAATTAAAGATTCCTTTCATCAACCTAGATATGAGAGGGTGAGAACCTATACTTTGTGTCCGTGTACCTATTACAAGATATGCCGACAAAGCACTTCTAGCTGTATTGATAGCACTATAGCTATGACCCTCATCATAATAAAGTTTAAAACTCTAACACATTTTCAATAACTACAGTATCATATTGAATATTCTTTTGAACACAATATTGTTCCCATTTAAAAAAAAAAAAAATTCATGTCATATACTGCTTTCGAGTACTCTTTCTCCAGGCTGCAGTGTGTATATCCACCGTTGGCCTAGAAAGTCCTCGACCAATGTAAGGTATTCTTAAAACCTGCAAATTAACAGATCCATACGATCACATAACGGATGAACTTAACGCGTTACTGGATGCTCCAGCAAATTCCTACTGTTTGGAATCATCAAAAAGAGGTTGGATCGCTATCTGTAACATCAAAGGGAACCATGGTTGAATCGGGCAATTTGGTATCACCAAAACCCCTGAAGCGGCATCCTGCTTGATTTTCTCAAACACCGACCTATGAGGCAGAATGGTGGGAAAATGTACACAAACATATCATCCCAATTTAGTGAAAAAGCATCAATTACCACTGCCCCTGGATCTGGTGCCTATGAAACATATTTTGGCCTTCCATATAGAAGTACTATGTTCTTGAACACATCCTGGTTCCACATCCACTCTGTGTTATGACGGAATTTTCGTGAGCTGCCATCTGGTACTACATTAAGTTTCCCTGGCAGATAGATAGCTCCAATCCAATCTCTCTATCCCTACTCCAGGTCCAATTTTATTTGCCAACCTGTCACATGATAACGATTTGATTCCACCCATGTGATTCATATCAGCAACTGCTGTAGTGTTGTCTATTTTGCACTGCTCATGCAAACTAGTTTAGTTAGTGCCATAAGCCTTGAGTCCATAAAATACTCTTGGTTAATTCCCCATGTTTGCAGAAGCAATGTTCATCTGTCTCCACAGCTGGATCTTGTATCAGTAGCACCCTACCCAAGTGCTCTGACATCTGTCTGCAAATCATGGAAGCTTGGTCCAATAACACTTTGGAACTACTAGTGGACACATGCTGAATCCACCATTGTACATCAGCAACAGCCTCTATTGATAGAAGCATAGGTCTATTATAATGACCCCAATGTGTCCTCAATGCTTGTTCCTTTGACCTTTGTAATTGTAGATAATAAAGTGGCCATATTGAACTGCTGGAAATGCTGCCAGCCATTACCACAGCAGACTTGTCACCTGGCTAATTGAAGGCTGTGTGTCAGCAATTAACTTGATACAGCTCTTAATTAGCTCTACCCTTTTTTGCCTGGGCAAGGTCACAATGATGTTGATTAAGTCCATTGTGAACCCAACTAGTCAATTTGTGTCACAGGTATAAATTTAGATTTCTCTGGATAGCTTATGTTAAAAAGTGTTTTTTACCAACTGCCACTGATGCTTCAGCTGTTTCCTTTGATTGTCCTACAATCAAGATATTATCTAGTTAAGCCATGAGCACATGCCCTTGACTTCTCATCATGCCTAGAATAGGTTTTAACAACTTTGTAATCCCTCTAGGATCTGAACACAAACCATTAGGCAGTGGATTGTATTGGCATAATTGCCCCATCCAGCTGAATTTTAAATATTCTATCCTGCAAATGAACAGACACTGAATCCGCATCTTTAAGATCTCCTTCACAAACGTTTCCATCTTAAAATGTCTATACCGTACAAAAGGGTTAAGACTATTCAGGTCCGTATAATTCTGCATCCCCCCATCCTTTTTTGGTCTGGGAAAGATATTGGACACAAACTGATGGCTTTGGTAAACTGCCTTAGCAATTACACCTTTATTACATAAGCTTGCAAGTTCCAGCTGAACTTCCAATTGTTCAGTGATACTGGTCAAACTCCTGTTTGGAACATGTTGCATGGGGAAATCAGAATTTGCATTAAGCTTTATTCGATGCCCTTGAATAACCTTCAGTATAAACTGAATAATATAAATTATAATAAGAACCCAATTATTCATAGCACAATCCGAATTTGGAAACAAATAAAACAAAATTTAAAATTAAGAAATTTATCACTTTTATTACCCATAGTTAATAACCCTTCGTTTAATCCCTCTATTATAGATAAAGCTTTTACACATTGGGATAGACTAGGAATTAAAATGCTCGGTGACTTGTATGAAACTTGAAAATTACTTTCATTTCAACAATTACAAATAAAATATAAACTCGGAAATAATCAATATTTTAAATATTTTCAAATATGCGACTATTTGAAAAAATATACAAAAGATCATTATAATAACCCAGCAGATGTATTGGATGAGGCAATGCAGATAAAAGCTGAATCAGCAAACTTAATATCATATTTGTATAATATTATCTTAAATGTACAAATACCATCTACGGAGGGTATCAGAAGAGACTGGGAACAAGAGTTAGCTATTAAAATTTCAAAGGAAAGTTGGAATGAACACTTATTAAACGTGCATAAATGTTCGATTAATGTAAGACACACTTTAATACAATTTAAAATTTTACATAGATTATATTATTCGAAAACTAAAATTCATAAAATTTTCCCAAATGTATCATCTATTTGTGATAAATGTCAATCCCAAGAAGCTACTATAGCGCACTCATTCGTTTTCTGTACAAAAATTCAAAAATTTTGGAATGAAATTTTCAAAATCTTTACAAAATTATTTAAAATAAGACTGATACCCAAAGCAGAATGGATTATCTTCGGAATAACGGAAGATGGTCCAGAACTAAATGTGTTTCAAAAGAAACTAATAGACTATGGGTTAATAACTGGAAAAAAGCTAATTCTGAAATTTTGGAAGAAGGCTCCAATACCAACTATAAACATGTGGATTTCAAATATGTTCGAAACATTACACCTAGAAGAGATAAGACTCCTCCTGGCAGGTAAACCAGATCACTTCCACCTGACGTGGTCTGCATTTATAGAATTATTACAAATATAGGGTGCAAAGGTACTTTAAAAAAAAATTGAGGTCAGGTAAGGGGGGATGATAGTTGAAGAGTTGGTATGTCCCATTTGCGTAATGCTCATAAAAATATTTGTTTCTCTCTTTTTCCTCTTTCTCTTTCTCTTTCTTTTCTAGGGTCTATTTCTTAACTCTTTTTCTTTTGTTTTTAATTTTGTTCTTATAGGGTCTTCGTCCTTTTTTGTTGTCACATTTTCTACGCTCTCACTTTTTCCTTCACTTTCTTCTTTCTTTCAATCTTTTCCTTTTACTAGTGTAAAAAACAAATGGAGTACATTAATTGTAAGAAGACATAAGTGACGAGTACTAATGTATGTGGTTGTAATGTAATGTACTTCTAATAAATAAAAAAATTAAAAAAAATAAAATTAAACAAAAATGTCTATACCGTACAAAAGGGTTAAGACTATTCAGGTCCGTATAATTCTGCATCCCCCCATCCTTTGTTGGTCTGGGAAAGATATTGGACACAAACTGATGGCTTTGGTAAACTGCCTTAGCAATTACACCTTTATTACATAAGCTTGCAAGTTCCAGCTGAACTTCCAATTGTTCAGTGATACTGAAGTCAAACTCCTTTTTGGAACATGTTGCATGGGTAAATCAGAATTTGCATTAAGCTTTATTCGATGCCCTTGAATAACCTTCAGTATAAACATATCTGAGGTAAACATTTAATTGTATCACATTAGATCTGTCTACATGAGAACCAGACCCTCTTAGCTCCTTACAACCTGGCATTCTTCCCCGGCCTTGAGGTGGATATCTCACCTCCGTGGCGGTGCTACAGCCGAACGCCAACTGCGCTGCATCGTAGCTGGACTCGTCCCTTGCCCGGACCAGTCTGCTCCCTTATAGGGATACTTCCGCTTTGGTGAATATGTGTCTGCCGTCTTAGCCTCCTCCTCCAGCTCCTTCACCTGCTGTGCGAAATCCTCGCCAAACAGCTGTGCCAGTTGCACTGTGCCAGGCTGGCAGAGTGAAGCATATTTAGCATTGATGGTTGGTCTAATCGCAGTCGTGCGGAGGCAGTTGATCTCAAAGTGGGCACTCCACAATAGCGCCTTTTGTTGTAATTTGTCATGCCCTCTCCATCCACCATCCTGGCAAAGCTCGTTATACCAGATGCCAGCAGCTTTAAAAATATGCTGGAGCTTCACATGCTCCTGGGCTCTCATTAGTATGCCCATCTTGCCCCAATTCTTCCTGTTCCCAACAGGAACTTTTAACAGTCCACAGTTGATTGGGGCTTCATGCTTCCTTACTGTCTCATCCATTGTCAGCTCCTGTAGCTGATGTGAGACTTGGTAATTTATGCTGGTGGCAAGTTCCTCACCCAGAGGCTCACCATCGTCCGACGACATGGCAAACCGTGCTGCACACGGTGTCAGCTCTGGCAGCTGCCTGCCCTCCCTTTGGAAGTCGTCGGACTCAGGGTCAGAGCGTATCTGCCCTTCTGCACTCACCTCTTGCAAAGAGGGTGCTTTCAAGCAGGCCTCTACTAGGCACTGCCAGCGGAGCCTTCCCTAAGGCTTCCCGCCTGCACAACTCCTCCTGGAGTGTGGCTTTATGAAGCAGACCTCTCCTAGGCACTGCCAGCGGAGCCGTCCCCACGGCCTCCCGCCTGCACAACTCCTCCTGGAGTATGGCTTTATGAAGCAGACCTCTCCTAGGCACTGCCAGCGGAGCCTTCCCTATGGCTTCCCGCCTGCACAACTCCCCTGGAGCATCTCTGTGGAGCAGCCCCTGTATGAGCTGCTCCTTTTGGATAACCGCTGGGGAACGGTATCCTGTCCCCGACGGGACTCTCGTGGCCCGACTCTGCGGAGTCTATAGCCCTTACAGACTTGGCTTATGCCTACCGCCCGACTGGCGTTGGCTGTGTACCCGGCTGGGCACTTTGCCAAGTCTGTCGCCGCTCCGCTACCGGCTTGCGACTCCCCCGAGGTGACAGGCTGCCTTTCAGAGACTGCGTCCCGCAGCAATCTCTCTCTCCTTGTCGGCAGCAGGCCTGCACCTTTTCCTTGTTCCTGTATGTGGGGGAAAAACACACAGAAACAATTTCTCTACTTTTCTCTAACTCCTCCAAAGTCTCCCCGACTTTGGTGGAGCTGTAATTACTCACCTTGCAGCAGGAGCTCCGTCCTCCTGCTGCCGTTCGCACCAATGCGTCAGACGTAATGACGCGCATGCGCCCTGACGGGGTTCTTCACGTAGTCACTCACGTGACTCCGAAGTAAAATTCCACATTCCTCCCACATTCATGAATAACTGATCAGAGCAGAATTAGGCCATTCGGCCCATCAAGTGTACTCCGTCATTCAATCATGGCTGATCTATCTTTCCATCCTAACCCCATTCCCGTGTCTTCTCCCCATTACCCTTGACACGCATACTAATCAAGTATCAAGTACTAATCACCCATAATAATCCTAAAACTTGCAGATTTGTAGGTTAATTGGCTTCTAAAGATTGTCC
>CM075977.1:393661714-393716540 GCA_038087875.1 Malacoraja senta
CAATTATGTTGATTAAGTCTATTATGAACCCAACTAGTCAATTTGTGTCACAGGTATAAATTTAGATTTCTCTGGATAGCTTATGTTAAAAAGTGGTTTTTACCAACTGCCACTGATGCTTCAGCTGTTTCCTTTGATTGTCCTACAATCAAGATATTATCTAGTTAAGCCATGAGCACATGCCCTCTTCTATCCTGCCAATGAACAGACACTGAATGCGCATCTTTAAGATCTCCTTCACAAACGTTTCCATCTTAAAATGACTATACCGTACAAAAAAGTTAAGCCTATTCAGGTCCAGTATAATTCTGCATCCCCCGATCCTTTTTTTAAATTTTTTTTTTAGTCTGGGAAAGATATTGGACACAAACTGATGGCTTTGGTAAACTGCCTTAGCAATTACACCTTTATTACATAAGCTTGCAAGTTCCACCTGAACTTCCAATTGTTCAGTGATACTGAAGTCAAACTCCTTTTTGGAACATGTTGCATGGGTAAATCAGAATTTGCATTAAGCTTTATTCGATACCCTTCAATAACCTTCAGTATAAACATATCTGAGGTAAACATTTAATTGTATCACATTAGATCTGTCTACATGAGAACCAGACCCTCTTACCTCCTTACCACCTGGCATTCTTCCCCGGCCTCGAGCTGGATATCTCACCTTCCCTGGCGCTGCTACCACCGAACTCCAACTGCGCTGCGTCATAGCTGGACTCGTCCCTTGCCCGGACCAGTCTCCTCGCTTATAGGGATACATCCGCTTTGGTGGATATGTGGCTACCGTCTTAGCCTCCTCCTCCAGCTCCTTCACCTGCTGTGCGAAATCCTCGCCAAACAGCTGTGCCGGTTGCACTGTGCCAGGCTGGCAGAGTGAAGCATATTTAAAATTGATGGTTGGTCTAATCGCAGTCTTGCGGAGGCAGTTGATCTCAAAGTGGGCACTCCACAATAGCGCCTTTTGTTGTAATTTGTCATGGCCTCTCCATCCTCCATCCTGGCAAAGCTCGTTATACCAGATCCCAGCAACTTTAAAAATATGCTGGAGCTTCACATGCTCCTGGGCTCTCATTAGTATGCCCATCTTGCCCCAATTCTTCTTGTTCCCAACAGGATGTTTTAACAGTCCACAGTTGATTGGGGCTTCATGCTTCCTTACTGTCTCATCCATTGTCAGCTCCTGTAGCTGATGTGAGACTTGGTAATTTATGCTGGTGGCAAGCTCCTCACCCAGAGGCTCACCAGCGTCCGACGACATGGCAAACCGTGCTGCACACGGTGTCAGCTCTGGCAGCTGCCTGCCCTCCCTTTGGAAGTCGTCGGACTCAGGGTCAGAGCGTATCTGCCCTTCTGCACTCACCTCTTGCAAAGAGGGTGCTTTCAAGCAGGCCTCTACTAGGCACTGCCAGCGGAGCCTTCCCTAAGGCTTCCCGCCTGCACAACTCCTCCTGGAGTATGGCTTTATGAAGCAGGCCTCTCCTAGGCACTGCCAGCGGAGCCGTCCCCACGGCCTCCCGCCTGCACAACTCCTCCTGGAGTGTGGCTTTGTGAAGGAGAACCTCTCCTAGGCACTGCCAGTGGAGCCTTCTCTATGGCTTCCCTCCTGCACTCCTCCTCCTGGAGCGTCTCTGTGGAGCAGCCCCTGTATGAGCTGCTCCTTTTGGATAACCGCTGGGGAACGGTATCCTGTCCCCGACGGGACTCTCGTGGCCCGACTCTGCGGAGTCTATAGCCCTTACAGACTTAGCTTATGCCGACCGCCCGACTGGCGTTGGCTGTGTACCCGGCTGGGCACTTTGCCAAGTCTGTCGCCGCTCCGCTACCGGCTTGCGACTCCCCAGAGGTGACAGGCTGCCTTTCAGAGACTGCGCTCCCGCAGCTCTCTCTCTCCTTGTCGGCAGCAGACCTGCACCTTTTCCTTGTTCCTGTATGTGGGAAAAAACACACAGAAACAATATCTAATTTTTTCAAACTCCTCCAAAGTCTCCCCGACTTTGGTGGAGCTGTAATTACTCACCTGCATGGAGGAGGTCCGTCCTCCTGCTGCCGGGCGCCAATGCGTCAGATGTAATGACGCGCATGCGCCCTGACGGGTCTTCTTCACGTAGTCACTCACGTGACTCCGAAGTAAAATGTTCAAATACCTTGCAGACAGCACCGTAATCAGGATCGAACCAAGGTCTTTGGCGCTGTAAGGCAGCAACTCTACGATGCAGGGGCGGAAATAGCTATCAAAACATGGGGGGGACACAATTTGGGGGGCGCGGTTTCTTGATGGTCGCACTTGCGCACACACGCGAGGCTTCGGCCGTGGCCCCCTGTGGACGGTAACATCGGGAGCTGACCTGGTTAGTGACCGACTCCGAACTCCAGCAACAGCAGCTTCGTCGCCCAGAATCGTGGGGCTTGATACGGCCCGTTCGCGGGGCCTATCATCACCCGGCGCGGCTTAAAATCGGCCGGCGGGGGCTTTAACATCGGGAGCCTCGATCGCCTCGATGCAGCAACTTGATTTTAAGCCGCGCCGGGCGATGAAAGGCCCCGCGAACGGGCCGATTCAGCGCTTAGAAAGCGTCTGATGCCCGCTTGAATCTTTAAAAGCTGCAATGTGTTAAATAACACAAACAGATAGTAATATAAAGGCAAACTGAAGTAATATAAAGGCAAACAGAAGAACCAACCTTAGAGGGGGGATAGAGAGAGATGAGGGACTTACCTGCAAGCCAGCCAGGAAACCCGTTCGACCGGAGCCCTTAAGGGCCTGTCCCACTTCCACAACATAATTCAAAACCTCTGCCGAGTTTAAAGGACCTAAAAAAAAAATCAAGAGTGTGGTAATCTACGAACTCCTATGACCTTCCACGACTATGTTCACAAACTCCTACGAACTCCTACGAGTATGTCTACGAATTCCCACGACTATTTCGATGCCCTCCTTACAAGTAAAAAGTTGCAATTTCTTTCATCCCGACTCTTTTTTTTACTCGTGGACATTTTTTATCGGGCTGGAAAAAACGTCCCGACTTACCTGATGCCACGAGTACCTACGGCCGGCATAACGGGCCGCTACGATATATCTACGGACTCCTACGACCTCCTACGGATTTGTTACGAACATTCTGCGAGTTTGAATCAAGGGAAAACTCGGGAGAATTCGTGAATAACTCGTGAAAGTGGGACAGGCCCTTTAATGACCTGACCCGTTTAAATCCGATACCCGTTTAAATCTTTCCCATCCACCAGTACATCCAATCAGTTCAAATGGTAATTGTACCCGCATCAGACAGCTTGAAGAAATTCTCCGTGAATACCTTCAGTAATACTTGAAGGTCAAAACACATCATGTTAATACGATGTTAATAGAGACATTTAACAAACAGTGGCACCCCCACTGTCTCGTGGAAAGTGGAGATTTTAATTGATTTTTTTTCACCGAATTTCAAAATGCGGATTACAAAACATTGGGGGGGGGGGATTGTCCCCCACCTCTCAAAACATCGGAGGGGCATGTCCCACCCATCCCGCCCTAGATTTCCGCCCATGCTACCGCTGCACCACCATAACATACAAACCCTTCTGGCTCAGCCCACCAAAGTTGGTTTCCTGGTGTGTTATTGTAGTCCAATGCAGAATTACTAAGTATGATGGAAGCTGGATCATCAGAAGTATTTAAAGTTGAGGTGGATGAGCGTTTGATAGATTGAGGAATAGAGGGGTGTGGAGAAATGGCACTAAAGAGGAGTTGAGGTTACCTGGATCATGCACGATCATATTGAATGATAGGGCAAGGTTGAATTGAAGGTACTGACGGCCTGAGTCGGGAAATGTTTCACCATTCCAGAACCAGGGGCCACAGTTTAAGAATAAGGAGTAAGCTATTTAGAACGGAGACGAGGAAACGCGGTGGAGGCAGGTTCTCTGGATACTTTCAAGAGAGAGCTAGGTAGGGCTCTTAAAAATAGCGGAGTCAGGGGATATGGGGAGAAGGCAGGAACGGGGTACTGATTGGGGATGATCCGCCATGATCACGTTGAATGGCGGTGCTGGCTCGAAGGGCCGAATGGCCTACTCCTGCACCTATTGACTATTGTCTATTGTCAGAACATTGAAACAAAGAGCTGCAGATGCTGGTTAAGGCACAAAAGGACACAAAGTGCAGGAGTAACTCAGTAGGTCGGACAGCATCAGGTCAGATAGGTGACGGTTCCGGTCGAGACCCTTCTTCAGACTGATTCTTCAGAACTGATGAGAATGGGTGATCGATGGTCAGTGTGTACTTGGTGGGCTGAAGGTCCTGTTTCCATGCTGCGTCTCTAAACGACACTCAGCTAAACTAAACAGTGGGACAATTACAAATGTTGAAGTAGGGATTGCAATATATTTTTCATGAGGGATTCTGAAGCCAAATTAGTTGGATGGAGTCAATACAATCTGTCTGAAGGAGGTTCCCGACCTGAAACGTCACCGATCCGTGTTCTCCAGAGATGCTGCCCGACTTACTGAGTTACTTCAGCACTTGTGTCCTTTGGGTTATTATGGGCTGAACTGCCTGTTCTCTGCTGCATGACTGTGTGACCGGGAACCTGCAACACTCATGTTGCAGTTGCATGGTGCAGTTGTATAGGACGTTGGTGAGGCCACATTTAGAGTATTGTGTTCAGTTCTGTGCACAATGTTATAGGAGAGATGTTGCCAAGCTGGAAAGGGTACAGAAAAGATTTAGGAGGATGTTGCCAGGACTCGAGTGTCTGAGCTTTCGGAAGAGGTTGAGTAGGCTGGGACTCTATTTCTTCGAGCGCAGGAGGATGAGGGGTGATCTTATAGAGGTGTTGAAAATCATGAGAGGAATAGATCGGGTAGACGCACAGAGTCTCTTGCCCAGAGTAGGTGAATGAAAAACCAGGGGGAATAGGTATGACTCTCCACACTGTAGCACTCTATGACTCTCCGGCATTCCCGCTCGTTCGGTGCAGTTGGGGAGAGTTGTCGCTCCATGCCTGTCCCTCACACCCTCCAATGTTGTATCTTCCAGGGAATCACTTACCGGGACATTCAGGACATCATGGATAAGTTGCTCCCGACTGTGAACAAGATGGTCATTATGCTCGGAAGGGACCACAGTCTCATCGTAAGTACTGGCTCTTTAACTTCATGGCTGGGATGCTTCAGGACACAGGCCAGCAAGTGAAACAATTCACTTGACTTGTGTCGGTGAAATGTTTGATTTGCATTCAGTTGATCACGGTTAATCTGGAGGGTTATTGATTTTGATTTTCAGAGCAGTGCCCAGCGTTGTTTGAAATATGGGGCTTTGAATATAACTGAAGGGGATGAAAAACAATATTTTGATTCAATCGCGCTTGGCCCGATGGAGTGTTGGCTCACTTTGCTTTTCTTTCAACTCTCGGATATTTTAATTAATCAGTTGCCAGAAAATCGGTGGCGTTACCAGTGTTCTTAGTTTATTGCTTGTTCCTTCAAGAGTGTTGACTGCGTCTAGAGTCACCTCAGTGACTAAAGGTTGCCGCAGACCATAACTAATTGCGTGGAGTGTTAAGATTTGTCATCACTTTGTCCCCTTGATCTTGCTTGCGTGTTGGATTGGACGTAAATCCCGGCGCTGAGAGATCCGATGGGAGCGGGATAAAGGTAGGTGTAGTGTAAGGACTATGTCGGAGAAACCATTGCATTTGAGATATAGGTGATCTGCCATTGAACCTCACCTGCCCGAATGGAAACCATGAAGCACTGTTTGGCCTTCCCTCACCTCAATCACCAAGGGACCTGGAAGAAGGTAAGTCCTTAGCTCCAACGTTAGCATGAAGTGGACATTTCCTTGTGTGATGCCTGTCCATTTATGTTGTTCTGTCATGGTGATGGATTGCAGGCTATCTCGAGCCTCAATGTTATAGTGTTACTAGACCAAGTGCAGGCCCGGGTCTAGTAACAGGGAGGCCTGGTCCTCCAACTCAAGCCGTTCCTGAACGTAAGATTCTAGCACTCCCCTTGCCTTCCTCAGCAGTGATCGTTAAAAAAAAATCAAATTCCAATTGCACTTGCCTAGCTTATTGCAATAGCAATTAGCCCTCCTCCTGCTAATCAAGCCATTGTGACGTCATCAGTAGAAGCTGGTCAGTTTGAAATTTAAGATATTTTGAATTGTTTTGGAAAATTTCACATACAATTTTCAGTGAATGTGATCTCTGCCTCAAGGGGAAAAATGTGAATCAGAGTATGTGAAAATCTTGTGAAAAAGCATTTTAAAAAGTTTAATTGCGAATAACGTGTCAAGTATAGGATGAAATCTTCATTGAGGCTGGTCTCTGCCAACTGAGCCGTTGTGACATCATCATTTGAAGCTGGTGGTTTTAATTTCAAAATCTTTTGACTGTTTTAGACTTTTAATCAGTAATGAGCCGAGAATGTTGAGCAATAAAGCATGAAATGTTCAGATAAGGTGTTCCCGGCCTCGACGGGAAAAAATGTCAATCGGAACATGTAAAAATGTAATCGTTACCGCGTAGTGTTTTTGCGAAGATGTAAAGACAACCACATATACACACACATATACACACTAACAAGATCACACTTTTAATAAGTACTAGACCAAGTGGGACCCGTTGGGTCCCTGTCACATGGGAGGCCTGGTCCCCCAACGCAACCCATTCCCCTTATTCCAGCACTCATCCATAACCGACAACAGCGCAGGGGCTGCTCATTTCGCCTTATTCAGCCTCCCTCATTTTTAAACTTTAAAAAAAATGCATTTGCACTTGCTAGGGTGAGTAGAACTCAGTTTACTTGGATAGCAACAATGTTGCGAGCAGGGCTAAGCACAGAGCTAAGCACAGGGAAAAATCAGTTTTTTTCCCCAAGTTTTTGCACATTTGTGAACATTTCATAAATAACTCGGGAAATAATGCATTAAATTTTCAGATGAGGTGATTTTTGACATCATGGCGTAACGCTCTATCGGAATATGTAAAATTTTCACCGTCAGCGTGTCGTGTTTTCAAGGAGATGTGAATCGCAGACGAACATCACACAAACACACACACACACACACACACACACACACACACACACACACACACACACACACACACACACACACACACACACACTCACACACACACACACACACACACTCACACACACACACACACACACACACACACACTAACCACCCCTCACACACACACACACACACACACACACACTAACCACCCCCATTGATATAATATTAAGAAGGGAGGGAGGAGAGGGGTAGGGCCGCCCAGCAGCCGTTGACCTTAGAGTGAGCGTCAGCTCCATGGCCTCGCATCCTCGGCGCTTCAGACCCCGAGTACGGGGAGGGGGGCGAGGGTGGAGTGCGCGGGCGGGCGTGATGCCGAGTGAGCCTGCGAGCCAGGCGTACGCCGTCAAGACGCTGCGTACGACGTCAAGACGCTGCGTACACCCTCAATGCACCTGCGGGCCGACAGGCCATTGACGCGCGGGAGTTTTGGACAGTGCAAGCGTGCGGGCCGCGAGCGAGGACGGCGAAAAGCAGCGGGGGAACAGGCGATCTTTGGCTTCCGCCAGCGTGACAGAGCTGGGCTGGGGGGGGGGGGAGTGGAGGAGAGCCGGGCGGCAGCAGCTGTTATGTTCACGCAGGGCACACGATGAGAAGGTGGCCAGCGTGAGGCGAAAAAATGAGTGAGTGGGGGGGGGGGTGGGGGGGAAGGATTTTATTAAAAATGTGTACAGAAAAATGACTAAATTTAATGAGGAGTGGATGAGCGAATGCAAAAGTAAAATCGCTAGCGAAATGGTAAAAATCTCGGTGTTTTTGCATCTGGTTTTGGCGGAGTAACGAATCAAAAACAAAAAAATATGACATACACCCACACACACAGAGTTTTTAAAGTATATAGATAGATATGATAAGCTTTGATTGCTAACTGGAGATTGTGGTTCAACCAGGAGTCAAACAAAATCTCTGCCTTCCGATAGTAGGTAGTATAACTGTCCCATTGATCTTGCACGTGCATTGAATTGGATGTAAAATCTGAAGCTGAGAGATCCTAGTATCTCACTAGGATCTCTCAGCGAGAGATTACAGGGCTTAATGCAGGTCCACCACCAATATTCTGGCACCCTTGGTTCCAGAGCCTTTCTGGATTATATGTTTTGATGGACCAACAGAGGTCTCGGACTCCGTGAAGAGTCCAACGGTACTGGAATGGTCCACCTAGGCCGCCGGGGGGCCGAGATACCGGCCCAGCAAAGTCGGCCCTCGGAAGTTGGCTATGGGAACGGATCTGCCAGCACCAGCCGGGCCGGAGTTCCAGAGCCCCGGCCGCAGGGGGCAAATTCGGCCCACCGATCAGCCGCGGAAGTCCCGATGAGGTCGAGATCGGCCGCCTCACCTGGCCTGGGCATCACATTTTCGGGGGGACTTCCAGGGGTGGGGATTTCAAGTGCGCTCCAGTGAATTTTCTCTGGATTAAAGGAGATGCCGGAAAACCAATTGCCGGAATATCGTTGATGGACATGTATTTCACTCCAGGATTCTTTCTCAACATCCTTTATTTTATATCCACATTACAATACTTGTTGTCAAGTTGGAAAGGGTACAGGGAAGATTGTCGAGGATGTTGCCAGGACTCGAGGGCTGGAGCCACGGGGAGAGGTTGGGGCAGGCTGGGTCTCTATTCCCTGGAGCACAGGAGTATGAGGGGTGATCTTATAGAAGTGTACAAAATCATGAGAGGAATAGATCGGGTAGACGCACAGAGTCTCTTGCCCAAAGTTGGGGCAATCGGGAACCAGAGGACATAGCTTTAAAGTGATGGGGAAAAGATTTAATAGGAACCTGAGGGGTAACTTTCCACACAAAGGTGGTAGGTATATGGAAATAGCTGCCGGAGGAGGTAGTTGAGGCAGGGTCTATTGCATGATTCAAGAGACAATTAGAAGGCACATAGATAGGGCATTTTTAGAGGGATATGGACCAACCGCAAGCAGGTGGGACTAGTGTAGATGGGACATGTTGGCCGGTGTGGGCAAGTTGTGCCGAAGGGCCTGTTTTCACACTGTATGAATCTAAGACTCTATTACTTTACTCTATTATTAAGTCTCTATGGCTCTATGAATCTGTGACTAAAATATTTCTTTAAACTCACCGGCTCCTGCCCCAACCCCTCTTCAGTATTGGTCTTCATTGCTGCTTGATAACTCTTCCACAGAGCATCTCCCTGCATTAAAGACGCTGTGTTATTGCAAATTGCTGTTCTAATTCAGGGGGGCAAGACATGAGCCACCAATTTGGAGCAACAGTTTGACTCTCAGCTTGTTCCAGGGTAGTAGCTGTATTATTTTACTTTCCATTGATTCAAGTTGATCGCACTACTTTCCTGGGTTAATTGCACTCATCATTAACATTGCGTCACTATTTGTGATATTGACACCATTCCCTACAACTCAGTGGTATGAACATCCCCGCTCTCTCCGTCCCTCCCCATCCTAGCCGTCGAAATAGGTTTCGACCCGAAACGTTGCCCATTTCCTTCGCTCCATAGGTGAGTTTCTCCAGCATTTTTTTCTGCCTTCGATTTTCCAGCATCTGCAGTTCCTTCTTAAGCTCAATGTCATCCTGTTGAGTTTCACTGTTTGTATCACTCGTTATCACCTTCTCCATTGCTGTGGATATGCAGGGGTTTGGGCTCTTGGGAAATGGCAAGTGGGTGTCCGTGAGAATGGGCTGATGACATCACTTTGCAAGCTGCTGGACCTGGCTCTACTAAGTCTGGACCTTTGCAGCAGCTTCAGGAAGCTTCTGCACCTGTGACCCACTGGTTACCACGAAGTCTGGGCTTTTGCAGGAGCTCCAGAACACTGACGCTTAATGCATGCTTGTGATTGGTCCAGAGGGGTGATTGGTCCTGCACCTGGAAGATTCTTATTGCCCTAAAGATGTTGTCGTCGACTTGGCTTGGCGATCACTTCGCCCAAAACCTCCGCTCGGTTCGCACTAACCAACCTGATCTCCCGGTGGCCCAGCACTTCAACTAGCCCTCCCATTCCGAGTCCGACCTTTCTCTCCTGGGCCTCCTCCATGGCCAGAGTGAGTCCCACCGCAAATTGGAGGAGCAGCACCTCATATTTCGCTTGGGTAGTTTACACCCCAGCGGTAAGAACATTGACTTCTCCAATTTCAGGTAGTCCCTGCTTTCTCCCTCCTTCCCCTCCCCTTCCCAGCTCTCCCACAGCCTACTGTCTCCGCCTCTTCCTTTCTTCTTCCCACCCTCCCCCCATGCCCACATCAGTCTGAAGAAGGGTCTCGACCTGAAACGTCACCTATTCCTTCGCTCCATGGATGCTGCCTCACCCGCTGAGTTTCTCCAGCATTTTTGTCTACCTGCCCTAAAGATGTTTCTGCTTTGTTTCTGTGTCTCCCCACCGTCACCCATAATTGGTTGCCTTCAATGGTCTGTTTATCTACGTACTAAGATGTTTCTACCTTGTTGCTATGCATGATGATGTTTGCAGTTACTGTTATATGATTGGGCGAAGGAGTTGTCACTCCATGTAGCTTCTGTCCGGTATCGGTGATTGGGTTTGTAGGGGTTGCCCTCCCCCTGAATCTTTGCGCCGTTAGTTATAGGGGTATAAAAAGGGTGATCTTTCAGTTGGGGTGTTGTCTTTCTTTCTGTTCTGTCCACGTGAGGCTGTCACGGGCTTGAGTGAGCGAAGCAGAAGTTGACCCCACCAGTGTTGAATAAATGGGTTTGGATTCCAGTGTTTGACTCAGTGTTTTACTGACCCAGACTCGGGGTGGAAGAACCGGAATTAACATAGCCAACAATGAAGGATGATGGTCTACGACGTTCTATGAAGACATCATTGAGTTCCAATACGCAGACGACAACTGTGTTGCAGCTCTCTCAGAAAATCATCTGCAACAGATCCAGACTGCCTTCAACAGTGCATACACAAAACCTGGACTTACCATCAACTCCAAGAAGACTCAGGTTATCTACCAATCATCACTAGCTGAGACAAATCGGAAAGAACCGTCAATTCAACTTGGTGAAACAACCCTGGAAAATGTGGTTCACTTTCTGAACCTTGGAAGTCACCTCTCCTCCAATGTCGACCTTGATGACGAGATCCAACATCGTCTTAAGTGTGCTGGAACAGCTTTTGGACGTCTTCGAACGAGAGTCTTTCAATATCGTGACATCCAAACAGACACCAAAATGTTAGTGTACAAGGCAGTGGTGATTCCAACGCTCCTGTATGCATCAGAAACCTGGACACCATACCAACGCCATCTGAAAACACTTGAAAAGTTCCATTAATTATGTCTTTGAAGCAGCTTAAATATAAGCTGGGAAGACAAAAGAACCAACGTCAGCGTGCTGAATGAAGGAAAAACATCGAGCATCGAAGCCTTCGTCATCAAGAACCAACTAAGATGGGTCGGTCATGTTGTTCGGATGGAAGACGAGCGTCTACCAAAGCAAACCTTCTCCTCCCAGCTTAAAGAAGGCAAACGGAAAAGAAGAGATTCAAAGATGCCTTAAAAGCCAGCATGAAGAAATGGGCAATGGACATCGACAATTGGGGAACCAATCCCAAGGACAGGAAACTCTGGCGAGCCATCATCCAAGAAGGAACAGCGGCGAAGCGAAAAGATGCGCAGAATTAGAAGAAAAGATAAGAAAAGGGAAAGAGAGGCAGCAACAACCAAAGCCTGATCTGCCATCTGGAATTACCTGTCCTGAATGCCCAAGAACTTTCAAAGCCAGGATTGGTCTTATAAACCACCTGAGAGTCCATAAAAACAACAGAACGTCGCAGACCATCATCCTCGACCTCGAGGGATAGCCACGACGACGACTTCACGCTGCCTCGGAAGCGCAGCCAACATAATCAAAGACTTGTCCCACACGGTCATTCCTTCTTCTCCCTGCTCTCGTCCAGCAGAAGATACAGAAACTTTAATCGAATCCGGGGCTCTGGCGTAGTGAGGCAGCAACTCCACCGCTGTGCTGCTGCACGCGAGATTCCAGCTTCTGCAGTCCCATGAGTTTCCATCTTGGATTAGTTTAGTTTACTTCTTGGTCACATGTAACGAGGTACAGTGAAAAGCTTTCGTTGCATGCTAACCAGTCAGCGGAAAGATCATATGTGATTACATTTGAGTCATCCACCGTGTGCAGGTCTGTTGGAGTAGAGGTTTGAAAGAGTGGAGCAATAAGCGAGTTTGGTATCTCCATAAACACGAGGACAATAGACAATAGACAATAGACAATAAACAATAGACAATGGACAATAGATAATGGACAATAGACAATGGACAATAGACAATAGACAATAGGTGCAGGAGCAGGCCATTCGGCCCTTCGAGCCAGCACCGCCATTCAATGTGATCATGGCTGATCATCCACAATCAGTACCCCGTTCCTGCCTTCTCCCCATATCCCATGTCTCCGCTATCTTTAAGAGCCCTATCTAGCTCTCTCTTGAAAGCATCCAGAGAACCTGCCTCCACCGCCCTCTGAGGCAGAGAATTCCACACTCACCACTCTCTGTGAGAAAAAGTGTTTCCTCGTCTCCGTTCTAAATGGCTTACCCCTTATTCTTAAACTGTGGCCCCTGGTTCTGGACTCCCCCAACATCGGGAACATGTTTCCTGCCTCTAGCGTGTCCAAGCCCTTAACAATCTTATATGTTTCAAACAATGCGATTTGTCAAAGGTCATTCGGGATTAAAAAATAAGCAAACACAGCGCTGTATAAACTGTGTATAAATTGTTAACCATTCTACCAAGGAATTAATCTAGAATTCTGTCAACCCCATCGCTTCCTTTCTTGTTCTGCTGTTCACACACTACTTACACAGTTCCAGTTCCAGTTCAGTTCATTAATCTGCAAGTATGATATATTCAAAAAGTTAAAGAATTTATTATTTTCATTTAATCCTTAATGTGCTTGTTCCTGGAATAAGAAAATATTACTTGTGTTTGAAACACTTTCTTATCTTTATTCATAACTTATGTATAAAAATATATTTAATCGGAGGCAGTCAGCGACTGTATCAGTGTTATGTGGGCTGATGCTTTACCTACAGGCGGTGTGAATGTTCCATTAAAGGGCCTGTCCCACTTGGCGATTTTTTCAGCGACTGCCGGCAACATTGACTGGCGTATCAGGTCTCTTAAAAATTTGCGGCGTGATGCGACGCTGACGCGGCGTGATGACGTATTGACGAGCGGTGTTTTTTCAAGTGTCGCAACATTTTCTTTGTCGCCGCTGGATTTTGAAATGTTCAAAACCTTTTGGTGACACTGAGATGACGGCGACAGTCGGCGAAAAAATCGGCAAGTGAGACAGGGCCTGAAGGCAAAGATTCATCTCCGAGGAAAACTGAAACACAGGGTTAGCCCTGTGAAGGAGCCGCCAATCCGATATAAGACATTTAACTGCGAAATGCTTGCCCTTTAGTATTGGATAGATTGAGTGGAGGGAGCGGAGGGTCTGTGCTGTTCCAAGTTTGCGGTGGTTGTGGTGCGTTTCTCCCAGCCATCTCGCCCAGTGCACGTTGACCAGCACAATTCGCCAGCCCTTATTAGCAGAGGCTCTTTGTGCAAGGGTTAACCGAAGCCCAAAGGTTTGTGGAGGTTCTGCGTTAGGATCGGGCACGCAGCGAGCTAGCGAGAGGGCTGACTGATCAGATCAGCCCAGGTTGCCGAGTGGATGAAGGGCGGATTATAATGGGTCGTTATTAAACTGTTCCGTCAATGCGTCATCGCCAGCTCTCTGTCCCTCCCAGATCCCCCACCCTAACTGTCGACAAAGTCTGACTGAGAAAATGCTCCCACTCATATTACGGGTTGTCTCCGCGTTTGCCCACTCGCAGGGGCGGGCGGCGCCTCCTTCAAAGAGAGCGAGAACAGGTCCGGTCAGCTGGGGAGCTGCGACCCGCTCCTGAGTGAAGCCTCTAGTTTGGCTGCGGTTCAAACGGCTGCAAATTCTCATAATTTTCACCGCCTGGTCACCCGGACCCGGCTCCCAACTGTGTGCCCTGACAGACTAGAACCAACCCCAGAGGTTAAAGCGACAGCATCTTTATTTAAGCCAACCCACCTCGAAAGTTTAATCAGCCTGTTCGAATCCAATCTGAACTTTCCAGCCTCCCCCCACCCCAGCTCATTCTCCTCGTTTCCTTCAATCCAGGAAGGTTCGTTTAGATCGGAATGTCTCAAATTGGTTGACCTCATAACTTGTAATTCGTGAAAATCAATATCGAATGTGAATGGCTGTGACTCAGGCTAATGCCAGGGATTTGATAATTGACAGGTCCGTTCCAGGCATTCTTGCGTTTTCAAGGCTGGTGCTGTATTGAGTCAATAATTTAAATAGATACAATTGTGGATTTGTGCAGCCTGCAGTACGCTGTGGCCTACTGCTGACATATTTGACGGATAAATGTATTCATCAATCTCATTGAAATGAATATGCAGGTCTGTACACACACAGTAGCTCAGCCGGCGAGAATGTTTAATGCAAGACAAAGTCCAGTAAAATACGATCAAAGATAGTCCGAGAGTTTCCAAAGAGGTAGATGAGGTCTGAAGAAGGGTCTCGACCCGAAACATCACCCATTCCTTTTCTCCACAGATGCTGCCTCACCCGCTGAGTTACTCCAGCATTTTGTGCTGATCTTCGGTGTAAACCTGCATCTGCAGTTCCTTCCTGCACATGGATACTCATTATGTTCCAAATCCGACCTTTCTGTCCTGGGCCTCCTCCATGGCCAGAGTGAGTCCCATCGCAAATTGGAGGAGCAGCACCTCATATTTCGCTTGGGTAGTTTCCACCCCAGCGGTGTGAACATTGACTTCTCCAATTTCAGGTAGTCCCTGCTTTCTCCCTCTTTCCCCTCCCCTTCCAGTTTTCCCACAGCCCACTGTCTCCGCCTCTTCGTTTCTTCTTCCCGCCCCCACCCCCACATCAGTCTGAAATAAGGGTCCCGACCCGAAACGTCACCTTTTTCCTTCGCTCCACAGATGCTGCTGCCTCACCCGCTGAGTTTCCCCAGCATTTTGTGTCCATTTTCGGTGTAAACCAGCATCTGCAGTTCCTTCCTGCACATAGATAGTCGTTATGGTCCTTTTAATCCGTTATATTTATCTTTCATTGATTAGTTTGGTTCACTTTTAATTGAGTAACGTGACGCAGGCAAAGTGCCACCCTGCTCTCTGACATGGCGCAGTTAATCTGCCCGGGAACAGATGGCACTTCAGTTTACTGTCTCTTCAGAGACAATGACACTTCCGAGGAATGTAATGCTGCCCTGGAGTGCCAGCCCAGCTGTGTTTGAACAGGCAGTGGTGTTTGAACTCACAACCTTTCTGGCTCCTGCAGAAGCCCTGCTAATTGGGGCGGCACGGTGGCGCAGCGCTAGAGTTGCTGCCTTACACCGCTCACAGCGCCAGGGACCCGGGTGCGATCCTGATTACGGGTGCTGGCTGTCTGTACGGAGTTTGTACCTTTCTCTCCCGTGACCTGCGTGGATTTTCTACGAGATCTTCGGTTTCCTCCCACACTCCCAAGACGTGTAGGCTTGTAGGTTGATTGGCTAGGTATAAATGTAAGTTGTCCCTGAGTTTGTGTAGGATAGTGTTAATGTGCGGGAATCGCTGGTCGGCGTGGACTCGGCGGGCCGAAGTGCCTGTTTCCGCGCTGCATTTCTAAACTAAACTAAACTAAACTAAACACATTTCCATATTCCCTATTTTATTGTCTGAAAAAGGGCCCTGACCCAAAACGTCACCTATCCATGCTTTCCAGAGATGCTCTTTTGACCCACTGAGTTACTCCAGCACTTTGTGTCCTTTTTTCTCAATTTCATATTTCCTTTTCAGTTCGGAGAAGGTTCTTAACCGAATGGAGCATCTTGGTCAGCATGGGCAAGTTGGGCCGAAGGGCCTGTTACCATGCTGTATGAACTCCATAACATAGTCTTTCTGCAGACTATGTATAGTCCTTCGCTGACTGAATAGAAAGTAGCAGAAAGCTTTTCACTGTACCCCAGTACACGTGACATGACACATTGGCCTTCAACAGTCAGAGTATTGAGTATAGAACTTGGGAGGTCATGTTGCAGTTGTATAAGACGTTGGTGAGAGCACATTTAGAAAATTGTGTTCAGATCTGGGCACCGTGTTATAGGAAAGACGTTGTCAAACTGGAAAGGGTGCAGAGAAGATTTACGAGGATGTTGCCAGGACTAGAGGGTGTGAATGGCAGGGAGAGGTTGAGCAGGATAGGACTCTATTCCTTGCAGCGCAGGAGGATGAGGACTGATCTTATGGAGGTATATAAAATCATGAGAGGAATAGTTTTGCACAGAGTCTCTTGCCCAGAGTAGGGAATCGAGCACCAGAGGGCATAGGTGAATGGAGAAAGATGTAATAGGAACCTGAGGGGTAACTTTTCATGCAAAGGTGGTGGGTGTATGGAAAGATGCCACATGTTCGCGGGTGGTCGCCTTCATGGTCGTGAGGTGTTCCCGCATTCTGGGAACTGGTCGCGGCCTCATTATGGTCGCCGCGAATTTTTCAACATGTCAAAAAATTAGCGGCGACTAGAATGAAGCCGCCATGGAGAGTAGCGAGAATTCTCGTGCCGTAGGTGGGTCACCAAGGAGGTCGAAGGTTCTTGTAGGTTGTAGCCGGTGCTGACCGGTGAATCTCATTGGCTCATTGGGGAAAAAAACGTAAGCAGTAGTTTGCAGAACCAAGGATAACCGACCGGTAATGTTAAATGTCCGCCGAGCTTCACAGCCGTGTATCTCTGGCTTCTTAAAAGTTGTCTCCACTCCTTCTCACCCCCTCTCCCCCCCTCTTTTAAAGGACTTACCGTGCACTGTGCTTTAGGCCGTCTTTTTACAGGCGCCAATCTTCCTGTTCATCGCGGTGTGTGTCAGACAGCGCTCCCCCCCGCTTGCCCTGTCCCCCGCCTGCATAACGGGCTGGTGAGGGAAGCGATGGATGGATGTGTGTGTGTGTGTGTGTGTGTGTGTGTGTGTGTGTGTGTGTCTGTCTGTCTGTCTGTCTGTGTGTGTGTGTGTGTGTGTGTGTGTGTGTGTGTGTGTGTCTCTGTGTGTGTGTGTGTGTGTGTGTGTGTGTGTGTGTGTGTGTGTGTGTGTGTGTCTGTCCGTCTGTCTGTCTGTCTGTGTGTGTGTCTGTGTGTGTGTGTGTGTGTGTGTCTGTCTGTCTGTTTGTCTGTCTGTCTGTCTGTCTGTCTGTCTGTCTGTCTGTCTGTCTGTGTGTGTGTGTGTGTGTGTTTGTGTCGTCGTTCCAGTTGGCGGTTTTCCAGGCGACTTCCGTCAACTCGACACTCCCCGGCAGTCGCCTGAAAAATCGCCTAAGTGGGACAGGCCCATAAGCCTTCTGTGCTCCAAGCGACAAAGTCGTAGCTTGCTCAGTCAGTCCCTGTATCTCATGCCCTTGAGTCCTGGCAACATCCCCTGTAATATTAATTAATATTATTTGCTGTGCCCATCGAATTAGAGCACTCAACCTTACTTCTCTGCTAAATGATCCAAATGCCCACAATATCTTTCTGAGAATAATTGGACAAGTTCCCTGTAAACCTTGCATGAAAGATTCAGACTGCAGGTTGGAGACCAAGAGTAATAGTCTATTGATTGTGGTCACAACCATCCCATCTCCACCCCCTGAAGATTTCTCAATCCAAGAGTGAACGTCTTTGCTTTATTTACTAATCTTTCTATAAATCTCCCAAAACATGAACGAGTTGGCAACTGAGCTGCAATGCAAGGGGTTACTATTGACTGGACGTGTTTTAGCACATGAGCAAGCAAAGCTGAGCGCATATGCGGCAGTGAAAGCTATTGGATAGTTGCGACACTGTGATCTTTAAAGGGATTTCATATGGGGTGATACAGTGTGGAAACAGGCCCATGGGCCCAACTTCTCCACGCCGACCAACATGCCCCATCTACACTAGTCCCACCGGCCTGCGTGTGTCCCCATATCCCTCTGCACCTGCCCTATCCATGTACCTGTCTAAATGTTTCTTAAATGTGAGCGTCCCTGCCTCAACCGCTGGTCATCGTGGACTCGGTGGGCTGAAGGGCCCGTTGCCATTCTGTGTCTCTAGTTTACTTTTGAGATCCAGCGTGGAAACAGGCCCTTCGGCCCACCGAGTCCGCGCCGACCAGCGATCACCCCGTTCACTAACACTATCCTACACACACTGGGGACAATTTACAAAGCGGAGCACCCGGAGAAAACCCACGCGGGTCACGGGGAGAACGTACAAACTCTGAACAGACAGCACCAGAGGTCAGGATCGAACCTGGGTCTGTGGCACTGTGAGGCAGTAATCTTTCCGCCACCCACGCATCTCCAAACTAAAGTAAGCATCAGGCGTAACAAAGAGGTACGAGTAGGTGTAACTGTATCAATAAATCTTTCTTTGCTTCTATTTATACTTGAACTGATAGCTATAGTGGAGAAATTCTATCCTGCTGTTCCTTCCATTACTCACCTTCACACACCAAGAAAATTATTGATACAAAAAAGAGGTCAAGGAGAAAGGCTTCTTCATCCCACCTCCAGCAGCCCGCTATTCTCCGAGGGATTTCCTCTGCCGCAAGTTCTCCTTGGTTCTCGAGGAGCAAAATAGATTAAAAAACAAACGGCACACAGAAGCCAATAGTTTTTACTCAATTGGATACAAACAGACTTTGTGAATTAGTAAGTGACTCTGCAGCTTATGAAAATCTATAGCGCAGAGCACAGCGTGTAATTGGCAGAAACACTAGAGACTGCGGTCGAGCCTGATGTTTGATCAGTGTTGTTGCTGTTTGGAGTCATTATTTCTAAATGGGGGGAGCATCCTGAAATTGGAGGTGCAAAGGGTCTTGGGAGTGCTGGTGCAGGATTCCCAAAAAGTTAATTTGCAAGTTGAATCGGTAGTAAGGAAAGCAAATTCAATGCTAGCATTTATATCAAAGAGGACTGGAATACAAAAACAGAGCTGTAACGCTGAGGCTCTGTAAGGCGCTGGTCAGGCCGCATTTGGGGTACTGTGAACAAATTTGGGCCCCGTATCTGAGGAAGGACGTGCTGGCTCTGGAGAGGGTCCAGAGGAGGTTTACAAGAATGATTCCAGGAATGAGTGGGTAGCAATGTTACAACATTTTGAGATTTTAAAAATCAAGTCTGCAATTTTATCCCATCAGATAAAGCATAAAAAGAAGTTTAATTTGACACCTAATTCACTTTCATATCTTCAATATTAAAAAAGTGATGGCCATTTTCATACTCGGAAATTAGCATCTTGTTCCCTATTGCTTTTCCATTGACTTAACTCAAAAACTGTGATCAAGGACAGTCAAAAGCCCATAACTTTCTTAAAAATTAAGAGAACTGAATGAAATTTTCAGTTATTATAGATTGAAGCATTCTGAAACAAATATGAAACAATCTTACTTGGATGACCTGAAATTAAAGCATAAAATTAGTTAGTTACCTAATTGTAGCTAATTACAAAATTCAATCACTAGATCTAAACATCTATCCATTTCTTAAGAAAAGGTTAACATTTTTAAATAGCCTAAGTGTCCAAATAACATTCACACAAGAATTCACAATATAACATGATTTTTAAATCTCATTGTCATGAATTTATAGGCCAAATGGAAGGAATTTAGTGTTTAATTCCTGTAAATTAATGGCCATTTAAATCATCTTGTGAGTGGGTTTTTGGGGAACGTGATCGTTTGGAACGTTGCATTTGCGGTGAATTTAAACCCCATATCGGCAGGAAAAACATTGCCGGTTCGTATATTTACATAATCACCTTTTCGCAACGTGAAATTTTGATTAAAGGCGTCCTTAGAAGCACGTTTATATGTAAAAATAACGGCTTTCCTTTAGCTGTCCCGTACGTGAAATCCGTCCCTTTGTCGGCATTGACGGCTTTAGAAGACGATTTATATTTTACTCCTGCTATTAAATTATCCAGCGCTATTTTTAGAAAACTTTATAAAACAGATGTCGGAGCGATTTCTCTGCAGCAGTTAAACAGCCTGACAAAGATCGATTTCAACAGGCTGGAGAAAACGACATTTTAAACCTGCCCCCCTCTCAAAGGCACCAAAGTCGCGCACACGGGCAGTGACAGAACTGCAGCGCCGCTGAAGGTAAGTTTTGTAACATACCTAGAGTGGGTTCGCATATGATGAGAGTAGACAAAAGTGCTGGAGAAACTCAACGGGTGCGGCAGCAGCTATGGTGTGAAGGAAATAGGCAACTTTTCGGGCCGAAACCCTTCTTCAGACTGATCAGACTGATTGAAATGTTGCAGACTGGCCCGCTGCAGACTGCAGGAGTACGTGCTAAGTGACGAACTGAAGCTTGGTGCAGCCAACGCCAAGGCTCAGTGGGGGAGGACCACAGTCCAGGGTCCTTCCGCTGCTGGACATTGAGGGGGCAGAGTCTGGTGGGGACACCCATCGAACAAGGGAAGGGATATCATCCCAGGAATGGCAAGGGTGTTTTGCTTAAAGATAGGTGCGAACACTACTGACCTTTACACTATAGCAGTCAAAGAGTCATAGAGCAAGGAAATAGGCCCTTCGGCTCATCTTGCCCATGCCAACCAACATGCACCATCTGCACTGGTCCCACCTGCCCGTGTTTAGCCCATATCCCTCGTAACCTATTCTATCTATGTATCTGTCTAAAGCAGAGGTCGGCAACCTTGTTCTGCATGAGGGCCGGGACGCATATCTGTGAGCGGATGGCGGGCCACATCTATCACGTGTACAAATGGATCCCGAGTAGTATGTCAGGCAACAAATCACATGCTCACATAGATCCCGCCCCTTCGAGGACGCCACCCGGAGCACTGGCCCCTAGTTACGGGCGCTCACGAACATGGCGCACCTACGGACCATTGCCTTGGCTCTGTCCTGAAGGCGGTGGCCTAAATACCCACACTCACTCATCCCCAGCCTATTGACAACCCCGATCCCGACAGTGAAGCCCAGACACAGAAGGTGCGCGGCCATGCCGGCGGCTTTGCGCAGGATGCGGTACAGCCAGAGCTCGGCCGCGCTCGCCGCTCGGCGGCTCCTCCATTGCGGCCGCCAGCGCAGGCCTCCTTACGTCCTTGCGTCACCGCGGCCTCGGGCCCGGGAGGTACCGGAGATGACGGAGGTCTGCGGGCCGGATAATTACGGGGAAAAAAACCTCCGACAGGCCGGATGATTTCAGGTTGCGGGCCGCATTCAGCCCGGGGGCCTTAGGTTGCCAACCCCTGGTCTAAATGTTTCTTAAACATTTAGACCAGCAATGTTCCCAAAGTTGGGGCAGTCTAGAACCAGGGGCCACAGTTTAAGAATAAGGAGTAAGCCATTTAGAACGGAGACGAGGAAACACTTTTTCTCACAGAGAGTGGTGAGTCTGTGGAATTCTCTGCCTCAGAGGGTGGTGGAGGCCGATTCTCTGGATGCTTTCAAGAGAGAGCTAAATAGGGCTCTTAAAAATAGCGGAGTCAGGGGATATGGGGAGAAGGCAGGAACGGGGTACTGATTGGGGATGATCAGCCATGATCACATTGAATGGCGGTGCTGGCTCGAAGGGCCGAATGGCCTACTCCTGCACCTATTGTCTGTTGTCTATTGTCTATTAAACGTTGCGATAGCACTGAACGTACAGACAGACTGAGAAAGTCCGAAGTGGTTTTGCACACTTTTTGTTTTGTATAGATTTTTATTCTGAGATAATAATCTTTATCCTGATTAAAATGTATTCCTCGGAAGGAAAGATTCCTGGGCAGACGACTGACTGTGTGAATTCTGAAGCACTGCAGCAACGTTGCAGAACCTGAAGTTTCTTTTGTCAGACAGAAAAATATTACAATTCCACCAGCTTTGGAATTAAGGGGCACATGTTCGAATTCTACACTCACAATAGCAAAGGCTGTAAAGGGAGATTGTTCCTGACACAGTAAAGAGAAACAGTACAGGGAACATGTTCCGCGAAATTGTACAAGGATCAAGTAGAAAGAATTTGTTCGGGGAATATGTAGTGTGAGATTGTACAGGGAAGGAGTATTGAGAAACTGCAAAGAGAGCAGCTGTGGAGAAATTGTATCTGATTGTGGTTTTATTTTACGATATTATTATATCGCATCTGCTGGGAGGCCAACACATTTCGGGCAGACCAAAGAACGTCTTTGGGCAGCACCGTGGCACAGCGGTAGAGTTGGTGCCCCACAGCGCTTACAGCGCCAGGGACCCAGGTTCGATCCCGACTACGGGTGCTGTCTGTACGGAGTCTGTACGTCCTCCCCGTGACCTGCGTGGGTTTTCCCTGAGACATTTGGTGTAAATGTAAAAAATGTCCCTAGTGGGTGTAGGATGGTGTTAATGTGTGGGAATCGCTCCGTCGTTGTGGACTCGGTGGGCCGAAGGGCCTGTTTCCGTGCTGTTCCTCTATTCTAAACTAAACTAAACTGAACTAAACATGGAGTATTGTACAGGGATTGTACAGTGAATAGTATAGGAAAAATGTACAGGAAAATATGTCGAGTTAACACTGTTGACGGAGCAGTATAGAGAGTATAGAACAGGAATGTGCCGTGAGTAATTACTCAGGGTTGGCAGTCAGTCGGCTTTTAAAAAATCGTGAAAACCGCGCATGCGCAGATTGTTCTCCTCTCCGGTAGGCAGTCGGCCGATTTGTATCAAGTAATTTGTCTTCAAAAGCCTTATCTCTTAATAAAGTATTAAAAAACCTATAGCTCAAAGAAATTTACGTACCACGTTATTTGTACGCGAACTCCGTTCTTCTCTCTTTGTTTCTTAAGATACTCTTAAGATAATGACAATCCATGTTTGAAAAACCCGCCATGAAACTTGCGCTGCGCAGCACACGCCCGCAGTCCACCGTGCAAAGGCAGAATTTCAGCTGCCTTTATAGCCCGTTGTCATTGAAGGCTTGAAGCAGCGTTGACAGCACGTGAGTTGCACATACATTCACGTGTTACATGTACTGCGGATGAAAGGCACGGGAGAATTATGCCTGCCTAAGAGATCGATCTCTTGGGTAGGAATAATTCTCATGTGCGTTTACTATTTATATTTAATAATTTCCATGTTATAATTTGAGTCAGGGTAGGCAGTGCCTACCTTGCCTACCGTGACGGCACGTGCCTGGTATAGAACCCCCCACCAACTTCTACAGACGCAACGTAGAAAGCATTTTATCAGATTGCAACACAGCTGGGAACAGCTCCATCCAAGGCCAAAAGAAATTGCGAGAGAGTTGGAAATGCAGCCCAGACCATCACACAAACCAACCTCCCTTCCATCGACTCCATCTACACTTACCATTACGATGGAACCAGTGCAGAGATTTACATTGCCAGGACTTCAGAGCCTGAGCAATAGAGAGTGGTTGAACTTTATTCCTTGGAACGCACGAGGCTGAGGGGTGATCTTTTCGAGTGTAAGAAATCACGAGGCAGAGCAAACCTAGGGAGTCGTTCACCCAGAGTAGGGAATCGAGACACAAGTTTAAGGTAAGAGGGGAAAGATTTAATAGGAACCTGAGAGGCAACTTTCACACAGAGCGTACAGTTTTGGTCTCCAAATCTGAGGAAGGACATTATAGCCATAGAGGGAGTACAGAGAAGGTTCACCAGACTGATTCCTGGGATGTCAGGACTTTCATATGAAGAAAGACTGGATAGACTTGGCTTATACTCGCTAGAATTTAGGAGATTGAGAGGGGATCTTATAGAAACGTACAAAATTCTTATGGGGTTGGACAGGCTAGATGCAGGAAGATTGTTCCCGATGTTGGGGAAGTCCAGGACAAGGGGTCACAGCTTAAGGATAAGGGGGAAATCCTTTAAGACCGAGATGAGGAAAAACATTTTCACACAGAGAGTGGTGAATCTCTGGAACTCTCTGCCACAGAGGGTAGTTGAGGCCAGTTCATTGGCTATATTTAAGAGGGAGTTAGATGTGGCCCTTGTGGCTAAAGGGATCAGGGGGTATGGAGAGAAGGCAGGTACGGGATACTGAGTTGGATGATCAGCCATGATCATATTGAATGGCGGTGCAGGCTCGAAGGGCCGAATGGCCTACTCCTGCACCTATTTTCTATGTATCTATATGTGTATGGAACGGGCTGTCAGAGTAGGTAGTTGAGGCAGGGACTATAGCAACCGTTAACAGATATTTGGACAGGTACAATGAAAGAAAGGGTTTGCAGGGATATGGGCCGTACAAGGGCAGGTGAGACTAATGTAGATGGGGAAGTTGGGCTGAAGGGCCTGGTCCAACGCTGTATGACTCGATAACATTTTGTTACTCGATATCTAACAGCAGATTTCACTGAACACTGCCCTTTGCACACAGAGCATGGTGGGTGAATGGGACGAGGTGCCAGAGGAGGTAGTTGATGTAGAGACTATGACATTTTTAAGACAATTGGGTCACGTACAAGGATAGAAAAGGTTTGGACTATGGGCCAAACATGGCAGGTGGGACTGGTGTAGATGATGCATCTTGGTTGGCATGGATAAGTTAGGGTAAAGGGCCTGTTTCCATGCTGTATGACTGATAAATTCCAGGAGAAGAATTAGGCCATTTGGCCCATCAAGTCTACTCAGCCATTCAATCATGGCTGATCAATCTTTCCCTCTCAACCCCATTCTCCTGCCTTCTCCCCGTAACCCCTGACATGACTTTATGGTGTAGAGAAATTGGACAGGAAGTAGGCCAGTAACTATTTACAGGAAAATCTATAGGCAAATTCTACGGTGGCGCATGTATAGAGAAAATGACTGACGTTTCAGCTTCGAGATACAGCACGGGAAACAGGACCTTCGGCCCACCGAATCCGCACCGACCAGCGATCCCCGCGCAAATAACACCCTCCTACACACACTATGGACAATTTACATGTACACCAAGCCTATGAACCTACAAACATGCACGGCTCTGGAGTGTGGGAGGAAACCGAAGATCTCGGAGAAAACCAACGCAGGTCACGGGGAGAACGTACAAACTCCGTACAGACAGCACCCGTCGCCGGGATCGAACCCGGGTCCCTGGCACAGTAAGGCAGCAACTCTACCGCTGCGCCACCGTGCTGTCCGTAATTCAGTAACAATGTCCAGGGAGGAATGTCCAGGCAAATTCTGCAAGGTGCATGTGGCACCAGTGTAGATGGGACATGTTGGTCGATGTGGGCAAGTTGGGCCGAGGGGCCTGTTTCCACGCAATATCACTCTATGTATGGAGAAAACTAATGCCGGGCTGGAACGTTAAAATTGCCCTGGCATGATTCAGACATCGTCTCCTCAGTTGGAGAATGAAGATGTTCTCTTCCTCTTGCGTTGTTGATGTATTTGTAATTCACCAGCCTGCTCGCACACCAAGAGCCATACTCACAAGCACTGAGTATTAATTAAGGCCTCTATCAATATCATTTAAATAGTTGTTATATGCTATAGCCATAGCTGGGAAAATGTATTGCATTTGCGAAGAGATTGTGCCGGTGAATTAATGAAAATTAAATTCAATTCACATGAAGGGTCCTTGTTGAGAAGGCTCTTCATTTATCATTTGAATGCAAATCAAACAATTCCATTAAACGAGCCTCTTCCACATCTTCAGTGCTTTAAAGTTCTGCAAAATTCTATTAAGCATTAGCAGATGATTAAACTGCTTCTGCATGCTAATGTCGAGACCGGTTTGCCTCTGAGGAAGTGGCAAAGTGGTGAGTCTGTGAGCTGCAGCCCTGTGGACGGACTGTATTTGGCCTGTACGGAGTTTGCACGTTCTCCCCGTGACCTGCGTGGGTTTTCTCACTCACTCACACACAACAGGCAGGCAAGAATAGTTTCAGTTTAGTTTATTGTCCAGTGAAAAGCATTTGTTGCGAGCCACCCAGTCAGCGGAAAGACAATACATGATTACAATCGGGCCATCCACAGTGTACAGATGCATGATAAGGGAATAACATTTAGTGCAAGGTAAAGCCAGCAAAGTCCGATCAAGTCATCATTGAGGTAGATAGTAAGTAGTTCAGCAATGCTCACTGGCTGTGGTAGGATGATGATTCAGTTGCCTGATAACAGCATTCTGTTATCAGACTGAATACTCCCCATTGTGAGTGAGGAAGAGTGGGAACTGGTTTGACAAGGATACAAATGAAAATGGAAATATGGAGCTCGTTTCTGGTTACTTAAGATGGAAGTGTGTGTAGTTGTGTGTGTGTGTGCGTATATACATGAGTGTGTGTAGATCTGTGTGTATGCGTGTGCATGTGTGTGAGTGTGCATGTGTGTGCGTATATATGTGAGTGTGTATAGATCTGTGTGTGTGTGGCCGTGCGTGTTTGTCTGCGTGTGCATGTGTGTGTGTGAATCTGTGTGCGTATATATGTGAGTGTGTATATCGTGTTTGCATATATATATGAGTGTGTATATCTGTGTCAAACTGAAGAAGGATCTCGACCCGAAAGGTCACATATTCCCTTTCTCCATAGCCTGACCCATTGAGTTCATAAGGTCATAAGTGATAGGAGCAGAATTAGGCCATCGAGTCTACTCCACCATTCAATCATGACTGATCTATCTCTCCCTCCTAACCCCATTCTCCTGCCTTCTCCCCATAACCCCCGACACCCATAGTAAAGAAACTAATGTGTATCTGCCTTAAAAATATCCAAAGCCTTGGCCTCCACAGCCTTTTGTGGCAAAGAATCCCACAGATTCACCACCCTCTGACTGCAGAAATCCCTCCTCATCTTCCTAAAGGAACGTCCTTTAATTCTGAGGCTGTGACCTCTGGTCCTAGACTCTCCCACCAGTGGAAACATCCTCTCCACACCCACTCTATCCAGGCCTTTCACTATTCGGTAAGTCTCAATGAGGTTCCCCCCTCATCCGTCTAAACTCCAGCGAGTACAAGCCCAGTGCCATCAAACGCTCATCATATGTTAACCCACTCATTCCTGGGATCATTCTTGTAAACTTTCTCTGGACTTTCTCCAGAGCCAGCACATCCTTCCTCAGATAATGGGCCCAAATTTGCTCACGTACTCACGTAAGGCCTGACCAGCGCCTTATAGAGCCCCTTGATATCGGGAAGCTTACGGAAAGAGTTACTCCATCTTTTCGTGTCTATCTTTGGAATATTATGTTACAGTTGGACAAGGTGCTGGAGAGACCACAGTTTGAGTATTTGAGCATTAAGCTTTACAATGAAATCTTAAGATTTACAAGGATGGTGCCAGGACTCAAGGGCTTGAGCTATATGGAAAGGTTGGGCAAGCTAGGACTGTATTCCTTACACGGTAGGATGAGGGGTAACCTTATAGAGGTATGTAAGATCATGAGAGGAATAGATAAGGTAGATGCCCAGAGTTTTTTACCCTTGTAAGAGAATCAAAAACCCGAGGACAAAGGTTTAAGGTAAGTGGAGAAAGATTTACTAGGAATCTTTCTATTGATGGAGTGCAGCGTAGGTTCACGAGGTTAATTCCCGGGATGGCGGGACTGTCATATGTTGATAGAATGGAGAGACTGGGCTTGTATACACTGGAATTTAGAAGGATGAGAGGGGATCTTAATGAAACATATAAGATTATTAAGGGTTTGGACACGCTAGAGGCAGGAAACATGTTCCCGTTGTTGGGGGAGTCCAGAACCAGGGGTCCACAGTTTAAGAATAAGGGGTAGGCCATTTAGAACGGAGATGAGAAAAAACTTTTTCACCCAGAGAGTTGTGAATCTGTGGACTTCAGAAGGCAGTGGAGGCCGATTCTCTGGATGCTTTCAAGAGAGAGTTGCTGTAGACAGAGCTCTTAAAGATAGCGGAGTCAGGGGATATGGGGAGATACGGGGTACTGATTGTGGATGATCAGCCATGATCACAGTGAATGGCGGTGCTGGCTCGAAGGGCTGAATGGCCTACTCCTGCACCTATTGTCTATTGTCTATTGAATCTGAACGGCAGCTTTTTCACACAAATGGTGGTGGGTGTACGGAACAAGCTGCCTGAGGAGATAGTTGAGGCAGGTATTATAACAACGTTTCAAAGACATTTAGACAGGTACATAGATAGGGCAGGTTTGGAGAGATAAGGGTCAAACGCAGGCAGGTGGGACTAGTGCAGCTGGGACATGTTGGCTGCTGCTAGCAAGTTGGGCCAAAGGGCCTGTTTCCACACTGTATCACTCCTATGACTCTTTTGAGACATGGGCCAACTGCAGCCAGGTGGGAGACTAGTGTAGATGGGCCACATTGGTCGGCATGGGCAAGGTGGGCCAAAGGGCCTGTTTCCGTGCTGTATCACTCTATGCACTCTCGGCCCATTCTCAGAGGTAAGGGACTGATATTTGTCGAACTCCACTGGGAAGAGAGTTAGAACAGAGACCTCTGACAAAATCAGAAGACAAATTACCTTAAAGCTGGACAGGTTAAACAAGAACAAAGTCTCCGTTAAGCAAAGGTATACGTACTCTACATAGAGTGATACAGCGTGGAAACAAGCCCTTCGTCCCAACTTGCCCACACCGATCAACATGCCCCATCTGCACCAGTATCACCTGCCTGAGTTTGGCCCATATCCTTCTAAACAACGGCTCGATTGTAATCATATATTATCTTTCCGCTGACTGGATAGCACGCAACAAGAAATGTTCCCTGTACCTCAGTGCACGTGACAATAAACTAAACTGAACCTGTCCTATCCATGTTCCTGTGTAAGAAAGAACTGTAGATGTTGTTTTATTTTTTTTTTAATATATTTTTTTATTTTTTTTTATTTTTTTAAAATTTTTATTAGAAGTATTGTACAGTGCAGTAATCTCAAACAAACTTAAAATTATACATTTCTTGTACCACTTCTTATTTTAAACTTTAATAAGTAAAAGGATAGAAAGAGTTAGCAGAGATAGTAAGTGAGTGAGTGAAAGAGTGGTCCAGGAACACCCATATGGACCTAAACCACAAGAAAGAGCTAAACAAAAAGAAAAAACCAAAAGAAGGAAAAAGATAAGATAAGACAAGATAAAAGGGATGTACCTACTTTATATCTTTACTCACCCCTCACCAGGTCCTGAAACCATTTATTATCAACATAGATACATAGATACATAGAAAATAGGTGCAGGAGTAGGCCATTCGGCCCTTCGAGCCTGCACCGCCATTCAATATGATCATGGCTGATCATCCAACTCAGTATCCCATCCCTGCCTTCTCTCCATACCCCCTGATCCCCTTAGCCACAAGGGCCACATCTAACTCCCTCTTAAATATAGCCAATGAACTGGACTCAACTACCCTCTGTGGCAGAGAGTTCCAGAGATTCACCACTCTCTGTGTGAAAAAGTTTTTCCTCATCTCAGTCTTAAAGGATTTCCCCCTTATCCTTAAGCTGTGACCCCTTGTCCTGGACTTCCCCAACATCGGGAACAATCTTCCTGCGTCTAGACTGTCCAACCCCATAAGAATGTTGTACGTTTCTATAAGATCCCCTCTCAATCTCCTAAATTCTAGCGAGTATAAGCCAAGTCTATCCAGTCTTTCTTCATATGAAAGTCCTGACATCCCAGGAATCAGTCTGGTGAACCTTCTCTGCACTCCCTCTATGGCTATAATGTCCTTCCTCAGATTTGGAGACCAAAACTGTACGCAATACTCCAGGTGTGGTCTCACCAAGACCCTGTACAACTGCAGTAGAACCTCCCTGCTCTGATACTCAAATCCTCTTGCTATGAAGGCCAACATTTTGTTGCATCCTATATTTGTAATGAGTCGATAAATGGAGACCAAATCTTTTGGAAATGGTCTGGTTTATCTGCTAAGAGGAATCTCATATCTTCTAGGTGTAACAGTTCCGACATATTAGAAATCCACATTTTTGTCCTTGGCGTGGGAGCGTTTTTCCAAAATGTCAGTATAAGTTTTTTTACCGTTATTAAGCTATAATTAAGATAGATGTTGTTTTCAACCGGAGATAGACACAAAAAGCTGGAGTAACTCAGTGGGTCAGGCAGCGTCTCTGGAGAAATGGAATAGGTGACGTTTCGGGACGAGACCCTTCTTCAGACTAACCCTAGCCATAATCACAGTCTGATGATGGGTCTCAACCCGAAATGTCACCTATTCCTTTTCTCCAGAGATGCTGCCTGACCCGTTGAGTTAATCAAGCTTTTTGTGTCATAGAGTGATACAGTGTGGAATCAGGCCCTTCAGCCCAATTTGCCCACACCGGCCACCATGTCCCAGCTACACTAGTCCCATCTGCCTGCGCTTGGTCCAAATACCTCCAAACTGTCCTCTTCATGTACCTGTCTAACTGTTTCCTAAATGTTGGGATAGTCCCAGCCTCAACTACCTCCTCTGGCAGCTCGTTCCATACACCCACTACCCTTTGTGTTGAAATGTTACCCCTCGGATTCCTATTGTCTTTTCCCTTTCACCTTGAACCTATGTCCTCTGGTCCTCGATTCACCTACTCTGGGCAAGAGACTATCCTGTGACTGTCCTATCCATGTGCCTGTCTAACAATTTCTTCAACGTTGCGATAGCCCCTGCCTCAACTACCTCCTAGACATAGACATAGACATAGAAAATAGGGGCAGGAGGAGGCCATTCGGCCCTTCGAGCCAGCATCGCCATTCATTGTGATCATGGCTGATCGTCCCCTATCAATAACCCGTGCCTGCCTTCTCCCCATATCCCTTGACACCACTAGCCCCTAGAGCTCTATCTAACTCTCTCTTAAATCCATCCAGTGACTTGGCCTCCACTGCCCTCTGTGGCAGGGAATTCCACAACTTCACAACTCTCTTGGTGAAAAAGATTTTTCTCACCTCAGTCTTAAATGACCTCCCCTTTATTCTAAGACTGTGGCCCCTGGTTCTGGACTCGCCCAACATTGGGAACATTTTACCTGCATCTAGCTTGTCCAGTCCTTTTATAATTTTATATGTTTCTATAAGATCCCCCTCATCCTTCTAAACTCCAGTGAACACAAGCCTAGTCTTTTCAATCTTTCCTCATAGGACAGTACCCGCCATCCCAGGGATTAATCTCGTGAACCTACGCCGCACTGCCTCAATCACAAGGATGTCCTTCCTCAAATTAGGAGACCAAAACTGTACACAATACTCCAGACGTGGTCTCACCAGAGCCCTCCTCCGGCAGCTCGTTCTATACGCGTGTCCGTAACGCGGGAGGTTGCTGTACGAGTGGTGTCACACACTCCGACTGACTGGGCGATAAGACGAACGCTCCAAGTAACATCCCATTAAAGAAACACAAAGACTTCTTTTACCGGATTCAGCCGAGGCATGATATAGATGTTTTATGAGCTCATTCGCTCAATAGGAACCCATCAGGGGATCCTCAAGGGGAATGAATAATTTTATTATATAATAAGTTGTGAGTCATCTCGATGCACTCTTGTAAATTCATGTTTAAAATAACAGCATAATCCTCTCAACGGTTACTGTGTGACAGGTCACTTCACTGCTCCCGTGGTTTATGATGGCCATATCTCTCATTTACTGTCCCGATGCCCTTGCAAGCGATCAATAAATGGGCCATCCATCGGGAAGTGAGTGCTTCGACCGTGGCCACGAGGTCATGATCCCTCTCCTGCCGCTTTTTGTTTTCATGAAGGGATAGGTTCCCTTTTCGGGTCGAGACCCTTCTTCAGACTGAGAGCCAGGGGGAAAGAGGAACTGAGAGATACAGACGGTGATGTAGAGAGATATAGAGCAAATGATAGACAATAGGTGCAGGAGTAGGCCATTCAGCCCTTCGAGGCAGCACAGCCTTTCAATGTGACCTAGCTGATCATCCCCAATCAGTACCCCGTTCCTGCCTTCTCCCCATATCCCCTGACTCCGTTATCCTTAAGAGCCCTATCTAACTCTCTCTTGAAAGTATCCAGAGAACCGGCCTCCACCGCCCTCTGAGGCAGAGAATTCCACAGACTCACAACTCTCTGTGTGAAAATGTGTTTCCTCGTCTCCTTTTCGAAATAGCTTACCCCTTATTCTTAAACAGTGGCCCCTGGTTCTGGACTCCCCCAACATCGGGAACATGTTTCCTGCCTCTAGCGTGTCCCAAACCCTTAATAATCTTATATGTTTCAATAAGATCCCCTCTCATCCTTCTTAACTCCAGAGTATAACAATTGAAAGATATGCAAAACAGTAATAATGATAAAGGAAACAGGCCATTTACAATCAGTTACATGCAATGAAACTCACCAGGACGACATTGAAACTAGCACACCGACAAGGGTGGGTGGGAGGGACGGCGAGAGAGGGGATGCAAGGGTTACTTGAAGTTGGACAAATCAATATTCATACTGCTGGGTTGCTTATCTTGAGGTACTGGCTGCCATTGACTTTAGACTGTAGAGATACGGCGCAGAAACGGGCCCTTCGGCCCACCAGCGATCTCCCATACATGACCACTGCCCAGCATACTAGGAAAAATGTACATGTTTTTGTTCCAGGAGCCACTTAACCTAAAAAGCTGTTCGTCTTTGGAGTGTGTGTGTGTGTGTGTGTGGGGGGGGGGGGGGGGGCACCCGGAGAAAACCCATGTGGCCACAGGGAGAACATACAAACTCCATACAAACAGAACCCGTAGTCAGGATCGAACACGCGTCTCTGGCGCTGTGAGGCAGCAACTCTAACGCTGTGCCACTGTGCTGCCCTGAGGGGTACTTTGGAGTAAGATGGCGCCATGTTTCGTCCAGGTGGACATCCGAGCCGCCCCTCCTGGTTGTGTATTCACTGATCCTTCCAGAAAAAAGGGGGCCTTAATTATAAATCGGTAAGAATAGTTCATTCATTTTTCTCCCTGTCTGTAGTCTGTAGGACTCATATAGCATGGAAACAGGCCCTGTGGCCCATTTCGGCCAGGCTGACCAAACGCGTCTATTTAGGCTGGTCCCATTTCTCTGCCTCAGAGGGCGATGGAGGCAGGTTCTCTGGATGCTTTCAAGAGAGAGCTAGATAGGGCTCTTAAAAATGGCAGAGTCAGGGGATATGGGGAGAAGGTAGGAACGGGGTACTGACTGGGGATGATCAGCCATGATCGCATTGAATGGCTGGCTCGAAGGGCCAAATGGCCTACTCCTGCACCTATTGTCTATTGTCTATTGTCTATTGTCATTGCCCACATTTGGCTCCTTTCTGTCTCTTCCCTTCTGTTATCAGGTTTCTGAATGGTCCTTAGAAACATAGAAAAATAGGTGCATGAGTAAGCCATTCAGCCCTTCGATATGATCATGGATGATCACCTGAAATCAGTACCCCGTTCCTCCTTTTTTTCCATATCCCTTGATTCCTTTGGCCCTAAGAGCTAAATCAAACTCTCTTTTGTAAATCCAGTGAACCGGCCTCCACTGCCTTCTGTGGCAGAGAATTCCACAGATTCACAACTCTCTGGGTGAAAACGTTTTTCCTCATCTCAGTCCTAAATGGCCTACCCCTTATTCTAAATCTGTGACCCCTGGTTCTGGACTCGCCCTACACGGGGAACATTTTTCCTGCATCTAGCCTGTCCAATCCTTTGGTAATTTTATATGTTTCTATAAGATACCCTCTCATCCTTCTATTAAATTCCAGTGAATAATAGCCCAGTCAGCTCATTCTTTCATCATGTCAGTCCCACCATCCCAGGAATTAACCTGGTGAACCTACGCTGCACTCCCTCAATAGCAAGAATGTCCTTCCTCAAACTAGGAAACCAAAATTGCACTTCCATAAGCTAGGGTCCTGTCCAATTCACCTAGACCCCATTGAGGATAGTGGTTCACATTCCTTCGACTGGCTTGCGGGCCGATCCACTCGAAGGCCTCAAACCTACACCCCCCCCCCCCCATCCTCCTCAACATCCACATCCCCCCCCCCCCCCTACAACCTATCCCTAAACACGAGATATTGGACAGGTACATGGGTAGGGGAGGTTTAGAGGGGTATGGCCTAAATGCAGGCTAATGGGACCAGCTTAGATGGGTCTTCTTGGTCGGCAATTCATTGGAATGCTTTGTGGAAATCTTTGCCACAGAAGGCTGTGGTGACCATCAATGGATATTTTTTAAGGCCGAGATAGAAAGATTCTTGATTAGGCAGGAGAATGGGGTTAGGAGGGAGAGATAGATCAGGAGAGGTTCCCACTCCCTCTTCTCCCCTCTCCCATCGGGCTAGAGGTACAGAAGTATGAAAACGTACACCTCTAGATTTAGGGACAGTTTCTTCCCAGCTATTTCTTCCCAGCTGAACCATCCTATCAACAACTACAGAGTGGTCCTGAACTACTATCTACATCATTGGAGACTCTCGGACTATCTTTGATCGGACTTTACTGGATGTAATCTTGCACTAAATGTTTTTCCCTTTAGCATTTATCTGTATACTGCGGACGGCTCGATTGTAATCATGCATTGTCTTTCCGCTGACTGGTTAGCACGCAACACAAAGCTTTTCACTGTACCTCGGTTCATGTGACAATAAACTAAACTAAACTAAGCTCAAGAAGTGTCTCGACCCGAAACGTCATCCATTCTTTCTCCCCAGGGATGCTGCCTGCCCCGCTGAGTAACTCCAGCATTTTGTGTCTATCTTCATACTTCTAAGAGAGACACAAAATGCTGGAGTAACTCAGCGGGTCAGGCAGGATCTTGGAAGAGACGGAATCTTTTTGTCCAACCTAGGTGACCATTTGTGTCAAATAGGCTCAATCGTAATCATCTATTGTCTTTCCACTGACAGGATAGCACGCAACAAAAGCTTTTCACTGTACCCGGTACTAATGACAATTACAGACCAGTTAGCCTGATTTCGGTGGTGGGAAAGATACTGGTGTAAATTATTAAAGAGGTAATAATGGGGCATTTGGATAGCAGTAAAAGGATTAGTCCAAGTCAACATGGATTTTTGAAAGGGAAATCATGCTTGACTAATCTTCTGGAATTTTTTGAGGATGTGACAAGTAAAATGGATGAAGGGGTGCCAGTGGATGTAGTGTATCTAGACTTTCAGAAAGCATTTGATAAGGTCCCGCACGGGAGACTGGTGACTAAAATTAGAGCACATGGTATTGGGGGTAGGGTGTTGACATGGAGAGAAAATTGGTTGGCAGACAGGAAGCAAAGAGTAGGAGTGAACGGGTCCTTTTCAGAATGGCAGGCAGTGGCGAGTGGAATGCCGCAAGGCTCGGTGTTGGGGCAGCAACTGTTTACCATATATATTAATGATTTGGAAGAGGGAATTAGGAGCAACACTAGCAAGTTTGCAGATGACACAAAGTTGGGTGGCAGTGTGAATTGTAAAGAGGATGTTAGGAGGTTGCAGGGTGACCTGGACTGGTTGAGTGAGTGGGAAGATGCGTGGCAGATGCAGTATAATATAGATAAATGTGAGGTTATCCACTTTGGCGGCAAAAACAAGGAGGCAGATTATTATCTCAATGGGGTTTGGTTAGGTAAGGGGGAGGTACAGCGAGACCTAGGTGTCCTTGTACACCAGTCACTGAAAGTTGGCGTGCAGGTACAGCAGGCAGTGAAGAAAGCTAATGGAATGTTGGCCTTCATAACAAGAGGATTTCAGTATAGGTTCTTCTGCAGTTGTATAGGGCTCTGGTAAGACCACATCTGGAGTATTGTGTACAGTTTTGGTCTCCTAATTTGAGGAAGGACATCCTTGTGATTGAGGCAGTGCAGCGTAGGTTCATGAGATTGAACCCTGGGTTGGCGGGATTGTCATATGAGGAAAGATTGAAAAGACTAGGCTTGTATTCACTGGAGTTTAGAAGGATGAGAGGGTATCTTATAGAAACATATAAAATTATAAAAGGACTGGACAAGCTAGATGCAGGAAAAATGTTCCCAATGTTGGGCGAGTCCAGAACCAGGGGCCACAGTCTTAGAATAAAGGTGAGGCCATTTAAAACTGAGGTGAGAAAAAACTTTTTCATCCAGAGAGTTGTGAATTTGTGGAATTCCCTCCCACAGAGGGCAGTGGAGGCCAAATCACTGGATGGATTTAAGAGAGAGTTAGATAGAGCTCTCGGGGCTAGTGGAGTCAAGGGATATGGGGAGAAGGCAGGCACGGGTTATTGATAGGGGACGATCAGCCATGATCACAATGAATGGCGGTGCTGGCTCGAAGGGCTGAATGGCCTCCTCCTGCACCTATTTTCTATGTTTCTATGTTTCTATGTAATAAACTAAACTGAATCTGGAATAGATGATGTTTCAGGTCGGACCCTACATCAGAGCCCCTCATCAAACTCATACTGCCATCTGGGATTCCTCTCAACCTCCGATGTTCTGGAGCATTAATATGTCTCAATAGACTATAGACAATAGGCCATTTGGCCCTTCGAGCCAACACTGCCATTCACTGTGATCATGGCTGATCATCCACAATCAGCACCTGCCTTCTCCCTATACCCCTGAACTCCACCATCTTTAAGAGCTCTATCTAATTCTCTCTTGAAAGCATGGAAGATTATGGATGATCAGCCATGATCACATTGAATGGCGGTGCTGGCTTGAAGGGCCGAATGGCCTACTCCTGCACCTATTGTCTATTGTCTATTGTCCAGAGAATTGGCACGTGCCCTCTGAGGCAGAGAATTCCACAGATTCACAACTCTCTGGGTGAAAAGATTTTTCCTCATCTCCGTTCTAAATGGCTTACCCCTTATTCTTAAACTGTGGCCCCTGGTTCTGGACTCCCCCAACATCGGGAACATGTTTCCTGCCTCTAGCGTGTCCAATCCCTTAATAATCTTATATGTTTCAATAAGATCCCTCTCATCCTTCTAAATTCCAGTGAATACAAGCCCAGTCGCCCCATTTTTTCAACATATGACAGTCCTGCCATCCCGGGAATTAACCTTGTGAACCTATGCTGCACTCCCTCAATAGCAATAAGGTCCTTCCTCAAATTTGGAGACCAAAACTGCGCACAATACAAGGTTTGGTCTCACGAGGTGCCCTGTACAACTGCAGAAGGACCTCTTTGCTCCAATACTCAACTCCTCTTGTTATGAAGGCCAACATGCCATTCGCTTTCTTCACTGCCCGCTCTACCTGCATGCCTACTTTCAGTAACTGATGAACAAGGACACCCAGATCCCGTAGTAAGGTCTCAGGAGATATTAGACTGATCGCAACTCAATCAGCCTAACTGGAGGATGGGAGAGCTGCCAGATTATTTACACTTAATTTATTTTCATTGCTGGCCAGGTTCGGGTTGATTACCAATGCCGAGCTGCCCTTGAGAAAGCGATGGTGGTCTTCAATGTATCGTTAATGATTAAATCACAACCTGGGAGACATTAAACACACAACTGCAATAGTAGCTCAGGATTCCAAAAAAAATGTTCTCCTTCTGAAAACAGCTATAAATTCCCCATTAATGATCGGGCTATTGATCCTCACATCTTATTTAAAAGCAAATATGCCTCCTCCTCCTTCATATTGTCTTCCTGCACTGACTCACACACACACTGAGTCCCAGGGCCCAGCTTCTGGCTGGACCCAGCTAGTTTGTTTAGGCAGATGCTGGTTTAAACCGAAGATAGACACAAAACGCTGGAGTAACTCAGCGGGACAGGCGGCATCTATGGAGAGAAGGAATGGGTGTCGTTTCAGGTCGTGACCCTTCTTCAGACTCTCCGGAGATGCAGCCTGTCCCGCTGAGTTACTCCAGCGTTTTGTGTTTATCTCCAGCTGGTTTGTTACCTGCCTAAGACGAATGAACATACTTCAGCATTGTGTGTTGTACTGGTCACCCCATTGCAGGGCGGCATGATGGCTGCTGCCTCACACCACCTTGAGATAGGGGGTTCGATCCTTACTGCGTTTGCTGTCTGTACGGAGTTTGTACGTTCTCCCCGTGACCTGGTGGGTTTTCTCCGGGTGCTCCAGTTTCCTCCCACCCTCCAAAGACGTACAGGTTTATAGGTTAATTGGCTTTGGTAAAATTGTAAATTTTCCCAAGAGTGTGGGATAGTGCTGGTGTACGTGGTGATCACTGGCCGGCGTGGACTCGGTGGGCAGAAGGGCCTGATTACACTCTGTTTCTCTTAAGGTCTAAAAGTCTAATATATGGAGGCTTTGGAAAGGGTGCAGAGGTGATTTACCAGATTGATGCTTGGATTTGGGATGTATTAACGACAGGAACAGGTTGAATGATTGAATACTTGGGATAGTTGGCAGTTGCGGAGAGACCTGATAGAAGTATATAAAATTACATAGAACAGTACAGCGCAGGCACGAGCCCTTCAGCCCACAATGTTTGTGCCGAACATGATGCCAAGTTACAACTGATCTCATCGGCCTGCACGTGATCCACATCCCGCCATTCCCTGCAAATCTATGTGCCCAACTAAAAGCTTCTAAAATGACACTATCGTATCTGCCTCCACCACCTCCCCTGGCAATGCGTTCCACGCATCCACCACCCTCTGTGCAAAGGGGGGTTTTGATAGGCAGATGGTTGGAAGAAAGACCAGAGATAAGAAAGGAAGGTATGAGACAGGTATGAAGAGTTGCAGATTGCAAAGCCAGAGGGAGAAAATGGCATTTCGGAGACGTTTGGTTGGGTACATGGATATGCAGGGAGTTGGTCTTGGCATCATGTTCGACAATGTGGGCTGAAGTACCTTTTTAGAGTTTAAAGTTTAGAAATACAGCGGAAACAGCCCACCGAGTCCACACTGACCAGTGAGCCGCACACATGAACACTATCCTACACACACTAGGGACAATTTACTATCTTTTATCAAAGCCAATTAACTTACAAATCTGCACGTCTTTGGAGTGTGTGAGGAATCCGGACCCACAGAAGCCTGGGCAAGTCAAGTCAATGGATCTTTTTAAGGAAGAGATAGATTTTTGATTAGCAACGGTGAACTTTTCCATCACAGTGCAGAATGTGGAGGAGTCACTGTGGTGGATGCTTATGCTAAAATGCATTTTGTGTGTTCTGTTGCTTTTTATTTGAATGACTGACTTGGCAAATGAAATTCCTTGTATGTTGCAAAACATACTTGGCTAATAAAGTATTATTGTATTGTAAAAGTATTGTCAGATGTTATGGGGCAAAGACTGGAGAATGTTAGGATGGAGAGATAGACAGTAGACAATAGACAATAGTTGCAGGAGTAGGCCATTCGGCCCTTCGAGCCAGCACCGCCATTCAATGTGATCATGGCTGATCATCCCCAATCAGTACCCCTTTCCTGCCTTCTCCCCATATCCCCTGACTCCGCTATCTTTAAGAGCTCTATCTAACTTTCTTGAAAGCATCCAGAGAACCGGCCTCCACCGCCCTCTGAGGCAGATAGATCAGCCAGGATTGAATGGTAGAGTAGACTCGATGTGCCGAACGGCCTAATTCTGCTCCTGTCCCTTACGACAACCCACGCTGGTTGTGCGTGGAGAACGTACAGACAGCACCCGTAGTCAGGATCGAACCCGGATCGCTGGCGCTGTAAGGCCGCAACTCTGTGCCACCGTGCTGCCTGATCCTGTGCTATGTTCTAAAATATAAAGCAGTCCATGGGTTGTAAAACACTTTGGAACGGCTTGTCCACTGAGTCTTCAAAATGGAACTCCGCCATAAAGGTGAAGTATGTTTTGTCTGCTCAGTTCCTTTGTACTGAGAAGATAATTGCTGTTATAAAAAAAAAAAGATCCTTCATGTGGACAAGTGTAAAGGGAATGCTCAGATCATAATGAGGTGTCAAACTTTGAAGGTCAGGAAAACGTAACTCAATGGGAAAGGCCCAGCTGGGTTCCTGCTATTCTGGCAGTAAATACTTATCTCAGTCATGAGGTTGTGAGATGGTACTAAGTGCTTCCATGCCAAGATCTTCATCTCCGTGCTTCAGGCAAGATTTGAGCACACTAAGTTTTCTACACTAAGGTCAGAAGGAATAGGAATATAATTAGGCCATTTGGCCCATCATGTCTACTCCGCCATACAATCATGGCTGATCTATCTCTCCCGCCCAATCCCATTCTCCACGTATGGCATCTCCACGTAACCCTTGACACCTCGTCCCACCTGCCTGCGAATGGCCCACATCCCTCTAATCTTTCCTATCCACTTACCTGTCTAAACGCATTTTTAATATATTGCTATCGTGCCTGCCTCAACTACCTCCTCTGGCAACCACCATCTGAGCCCCTCATGTTTTTATAAACTTCGATAAAGTCATGCCGCAGGGGACAAAATCCAAAGCCTATCCAGTCTGTCCTTGTAATTCAAGCTCTCAAGTCTGTTGTCATCCTTGGATCCAAATCTAGGAACCCCCCCACCCAACAACCCAGTGGCAGCACCTTCAACACAGGGCGGCACAGCGGCGTAGCGGTAGAGTTGCTGCCTCCCAGTGCCAGAGACCCCAGTTCGATCCTGACTACGGGTGCTAGTCTGTACGTTCTCCCTGTGACGGCATGGGTTTTCTCCGGGTGCTCCGGTTTCCTCCCATACTCCAAAGACATACAGGTGTGTAGGTTAACTGGCCATGCAGAACTCATGGACTTCATCAACTTGACCACCAATTTCCATCCTGCAATCAAATTTACTTGGACCACTTCCGACACCTCCCTCCCCTTTCTTGATCTCACAGGAAATAGACTATTGACTGACGTCTATTACAAACCCGCTGACTCCCACGACTATCTCGACTAGACTTCTTCCCACTCTGCTTCCTGCAAAGACGCTATCCCCGACTCCCAAATCCTCCGTCTATGCCGCATCTGCGCCCAAGATGAGGTGTTCCATACTAGGACATCCAAGATGTCGTCATTCTTTAGGGAACGGGGATTCCCCTCTCCCATCATAGATGAGGCCCTCATTTGTGTCTCCTCAGTACCCCGCAGCTCTGCCCTTGCCCCCCCTCCCCCTAGTCGCAACAGAGACAGAGTCCCCCTAGTCCTTACCTTCCACCCCATCAGCCGTCGCATACAACACATAATGCTCCGAAATTTCCTCCACCTCCAACAGGATCCCACTACTAGTCACATTTTCCCATCTCCACCCCTTTCCTCATTCCGCAGAGACCGTTCCCTCCGCAACTCCCTGGTTAACTCATCCCTTCCCACCCAAACTCCCCCCTCCCCAGGTACCTTCCCCTGCAACCGCAGATGATGCAACACCTGTCGATATACCTCCTCCCTTGACTCCCTCCCAGGGACCCCGACAGTCCTTTCTAGTTAGGCAGGGGTTCACTTACACCTCCTCCAACCTCATCTACTGTATCTGTTGTTCAAGATGTGGACTCTTATACATCGGCGAGACCAAACACAGACTGGGCGATCGTTTCGTGGAACACCTTCGTTCAGCCCGCCTGAACCAACCTGATCTCCCGGTTGCTGGACACTTTAATTCCTCTTCCATTCTTACACTGACCTTTCTGTCCTCAGTCTCCTCCAATGTCAGAGTGAGGCTAAACACAAATTGGAGGAACAGCATCTCATATTTCGCTTGGGCATCTTACAGCCCAGTGGTATGAATATTAATTTCTCTCACTTCAGGTAGCCCCGGCATTCCCTCTCTCTCCATCCCTGCCCCACCCAAGTCGCACCAGCTTCTCATTTTCACCCAACAAACAGCTAACAATGGCCTGTTTCCTTTATAATCGTTACATTTTTGCATTTCTTTCATTCATTGTTCTTTATCTCTCCACATCACCGTCTATATCTCTCGTTTCCCTTATCCTTAACCAGTCTGAAGAAGGGTTTCGACCCAAAATGTCACCCATTCCTTCTCTCCAGAGATGCTGCCTGTCCCGCTGAGCTTTTTGTGTCCATCTGTAGGTTAACTGGCTTTGGTAAAAAATTGTAAATTGTGTGTAGGATAGTGCTAGTGTACTGGGAGATCGCTGGTCGGCGTGGACTCGGTGGGCCGAAGGGCCTGTTTCTGCACTGTATCTCTAAAGTCTAACGAGGGACTGGTGAGATTGGCGTAAATGGGGACATCTTGGCCGGCATGGGCAAGTTGGGCCGAAGGGCCTGTTTCCGTGCTGTGTGACTATGACGGCAACTAAGGCAATCGGGGAGCAGTAACAAAGTGCTCCTCTAGTTGAAAAGAATAGAAAAGACGGGCAGCCGGGGTGGCGCAGCGGTCGAGTTGCTGCACTTGCTGCGCTGGAGACCCGGGTTCGATCCCGACTACGGGTGCTGTCTGTATGGAGTTTGCACGTTCTCCCCGCAACCGCGTGGGTTTTCCTCGCGATCTTCCACACTCCAGAGACGTACTTGTATGCAGGTTAATTGGCTTGGTGTAAGTGCAAATTGTCCCTAGTGTGTGTAGGATAGTGTCAGTGTGCGGGGATCGCTGGTCGGTGCGGATTCTGTGGGCCAAAGGGCCTGTTTCCGCGCTGTAGCTCTAAACTAAACTAAATTAAACTAAACTAAACTAAAAATGCGGGAGTTTTTTTCATGTAAGTGGATGTACAGATGGAAGAGCCAGTGATCTGCACTGCCGCATCCCATTCTAGAAGCCAGCAAATGCTTTGTTTCAACAGAGGTTAATGGGGAGGATGGTATTAAGAATGATGAGTTTATTAAGTTGAAGCTATCCAAGGGCAACACAGTGGCTCAACAGTTAGGACTGCAGCCAAATAGCTTCGCCGACCCAGGTTCTATCCTGACCTCCCCTGCAATCTGCGTGGAGTTTGTACGTTCTCCCACATCCCAAAGACGCGCGGGGTCATAGGTCAGTTGGCTGCTGTAAATTATCCCTTGTGTAAGCAAGTGGGAGAGGAATCGGAGGGAAGTTAATGGACATGAGAGAGAGAATAATTTAGTTTTAGTTTAGTTCATACGTTCTATGAGCAGAATTAGGCCATTTGGCCCAACAAATCTACTCCACCATTCAATCATGGCTGATCGATCTTTCCCCTTCAACCACATTCTCCTGCCTTCGCCCCATAACCCCGGACACCCGTACTAATCAATGATCTGTCAATCTCCGCCTTAGAAATAATGCATTGACTTGGCCTCCAAGGTTGTCGGTGGCAATGAATTCCGCAGATTCACCACCCGAGTTTAGAGATAAGGCCCTCAGCCCACAAGAGTCCACGCCGACCATGGATCACCCATTCACACTAGTTCTATGTGGTCACCAGCATAATCAAGGACGTCTCTCACCCCGGCCACTCCCTCTTCTAACCTCTCCCATCGGGCCAGAGGTACAGAAGTGTGAAAACGCACACCTCCAGATTCAGGGACAGTTTCTTCCCAGTTGTTTTCAGGCAACAGATGGCGCAATGGGCTAAGTGTTCGGCTGGCAACCGGAAGGTAGCCGGTTCGAATCCCGCTTGGAGTGCATACTGTCGTTGTGTCCTTGGGCAAGACACTTCACCCACCTTTGCCTGCGTGTGAATGTGTGTGAATGTGTGTGAGTGATTGGTGGTGGTCGGAGGGGCCGTAGGCGCAAATTAGCAGCCACGCTTCCGTCAGTCTGCCCCAGGGCAGCTGTGGCTACAGAAGTAGCTCACCGTGACTGAGGAGTGAATGAATAATGCGATGTAAAGCGCCTTGAGTATTAGAAAGGCGCTATATAAATCCCATCCATTATTATTATTATTATCATATCACCAACTAGAGAGCGGTCATGAGCTACCATCTACCTCATTGAAAACCCTCAGGCTATCTTTACTGGACTTTATCTTGCACTAAACGTTATTCCCTTTATTATGTATCTGTACACTGTGGATGAAATCATATTGATTGAAATCATGTATTTTCTTTCCGCTGACTGGATAGCCACGCAACAAAAAAGCTTTTCACTGTACCTCGGTAACATTAAACTATACCAACTATGGTATCCCACTTTCTCATCCACTCCTCACACACTGGGGGCAATTTGCAGAGGCCAATTAAAATACAAATAGGCGCATCAATTCATTGCCACAAATGGTGGTGGAGGCCAAGTCATTGCATTTTCTTAAAATGGGCCTGTCCCACTTAGGCGACTTTTTAGGTGATTGCAGGAGACTATGCAGTCGCCACATGTTCGCCACATGTTTGCGGGTGGTTTCCGGGGAGTCGCCTTCATGGTCGTGAGGAGTTCCCGCATTCTGGGAACTGTTCGCGGCCTCATTATGGTCGCTGGAAATTTTTCAACCCGTTGAAAAATTAGCGGCGACTAGAATGAATCCGCCATGGAGAGTAGCGAGAATTCTCGTGCCGCAGGTGGGTCGCCAGGAGGTCCTAGTGGGTTGACAGGAGTGGAACACACACGCACACACGCGCGCACGCACGCACGCACGCACGCACGCACGCACGCACGCGCACACACACACACACACACGCGCGCACGCACGCACGCACGCACGCGCACACACACACACACACACACACACACACGCGTGCGTGCGTGTGCGTGTGTGTGTGTGTGTGTGTGTGCGCGTGCGTGCATGCGTGCGTGCGTGCGTGCGTGTGCGTGTGTGTTCCACTCTGATAGTCGCCGTTCCAGTCGCCTAAGTGGGACAGGCCCATAATTAGTAAGGGCATCAAAGTTTACGGGGAGAAGGCAGGAGAATGGGTTTAAGATGGAAAAATAGATCAGCCAAGATCGAATGGCGAAACAGACTTGCTGGGTCACATGTCTTAATCCTGCTCCTGTGCCTTATGGTGTTATGGTCTTTGGGATGTGGGAGGAAACCGGAGTGCCCAGAGGAAACTTACGCAGTCACAGGAAAAACATGCAAATTCCACAAAGACAGCATCCGAGGACAGGATCCCTGGCACTGTGAGGCAATGGCTGTACCAGATGCCCCACTGTGCCACTTTGAAATTGTTTACAAGGAATGGGATTAATGGGATTGCTTTGAGACCCAGGAAAGGCTTGATGGGCTGAACGTCCTTCTTCTGTGACTTGAGTGAGATAATACAAAAAACAGATTCTGTGTAGTCAATCAGTCAAGAGCAAGATGCCATAAATAAAAGGGCTCAACCTATCCAAGATGGCGCCCAACCTAGGCGACTCTTTGCGTGCTGGTTACATACGTGGATCTGTAATCACACATTACAATTGCTCCACACTTTTAAACCTCTACTCCAGCAGCAGCATTTCGTACTTTAACTCTGCTCTTCTTAATCTTTCTTTGGTCGGACTTTATATCCTTTATCACCCATATCCCTTGTGGAAACCGGCCCTATGTCCCAACTTGCCCACACCGGCCAACATGTCCCATCTACACTCGTCCCACTTGCTTGCGTTTGGTCCATGTCCCGCTAAACTTGTGCTAACCATGTACCCCTCTAATTGCTTCTTAAACGTTGCGATAGTCCTTGCCTCAGTTACCAGTTGTGGCAGATCGTTCGATACACCCACCAGCCTTTGAGTGAAAAAGTTATCTGTCCTATAAAATCTCACCTTAAACCTATGTCCTCTGTTTACCGATTCTCCTACTCTTGGCAAGATACTCTGAAACCGATCTATTCCTCTCATGATTTTAGTTCTCAAGTTTGCGGACGACACAACCCTGATTGGACTGATCCAGGATGAGGAAGAATCTGCCTACAGACAGGAAGTGCCACAGCTGGCGTCCTGGTGCCATCACAACAACCTAGAGCCCAATGCTCTTAAGACAGTGGAATTGATTGTAGACTTTAGGAGAGCTCCCCCTCCCCTCACCCCACTCACCATCAACAACACCACAGTCACATCTGTGGAGTCTTTTAAGTTCCTGGGAACCATCATCTCCAAGGACCTTAAATGGGGGGCCACCATCGACTCCACAGTCAAAAAGGCACAACAGAGGATGTACTTCCTGCGGCAGCTGAGGAAGCACAATCTGCCACAGGCAATGATGGTCCAATTCTACACGGCCATCGTAGAGTCTGTCCTCACCTTCTCCATCATGGTCTGGTTTGGCTCAGCCACCAAGCACGACACCTGGAGGCTGCAGCGAATCGTCCGATCAGCAGAGAAGGTTATTGGCTGTAACCTTCCCTCCATTGATGAACTGTACACTGCAAGGGCCAGGAAGCGAGCGGGCAAGATCATCTCTGACCCCTCTCACCCTGGCCACAAACTCTTTGAATCATTTCCCTCTGGAAGGCGACTCCGGACTGTCAAAGCTGCCACAGCCAGGCATAAAAAACAGCTTTTATCCACGAGTAGTTGCTCTACTCAATAACCAAAAATCTGTAGCCTCCTTTTGCTCTGGTATTTTATTTAATTCACATATTTAATCAATAATGTTTTATTATTAATGTGTAATGTTTTATGTGTCATTCCTAACTGTCACTGTATGTCATGTTGTCACTTGCGGGCGGAGCACCAAGGCAAATTCCTTGTATGTGAATACTTGGCCAATAAACTTATTCATTCATTCAATCACTCATTCATTCATTCATACACCTCGATAAGATCATCTCTCATCCTCCTGTGCTCCAGGGAATAGAGTCCCAGCATGCGCATGCTCTCCCTATAGCTCAAGCCCTCAAGCCCTGGCAACCATGCACTAAAACGTTATTCCCTTCATCATGTATCTGTACACTGTGGACGGCTCGATTGTAATCATGGATTGTCATTCCGCTGAATGGCTGCACGCAACAAAAAAAGCTTTTCATAGTTCCTCGGCACACGTGACAATAAACTAAAACTGAATTTAATAATAACCCATTAAAAAATATATATTATCAGGCAGTCCTGGATTCTCTTAGAAATCTTACAATTATTTTTGAAGGTGAGAAGCTTAAGTTTATAAATACTATTCAAAGTGTGACCTCAAGGTTAGGACGTTGTGTTCTATCTTGTAGCCAGATGCCCTTGAGACAGGAGTTAGCCCACGCTGCCTGTTTAACAGAAGTGTCACGCTGACTGAATCCATTCCATGAATCATCGACTTCCCATTTGCTTTATTGGGACCTCCACAGGTTTATGATTTCTAAATCCATGGACCACCGCTTTTCTGAATCAACTGATTAGCGGTGTTCTTTTATTCAGTCGCACAGTGCGGGCATTGCTGACAAAGCAGATATTTATTGCTCATCCCTAATTGCCAGTGGTGGTGAGGCTCGGTGTTGGGCGTCCGCATTCATTCCCCGTGAAGGTTCTCCCTCCGTGCTGTACGGGAGGGAGTCAGGGAGTCTCGCAGCTCCGAAACGGGCCCTTCGGCCCAGCATGTCCGTTCTGACTGGGATGTTTAGGAAGCAACTGCAGATATTTTTAGTTTGTAGAGTCATGGAGTCATAGTGATACAGTATGGAAACAGGCCCTTCGGCCCAACTTGCCCACACCGGCCAACAATGTCCCAGCTATAATCTGTGGAATTCTCTACCTCAGAATGGAGGCCGATTCTCTGGATGCTTTCAAGAGAGAGTTAGATAGAGCGGAGTCAGGGGATATTGGGAGAAGGCAGGAACGGGGTACTGATTGGGGATGATCAGCCATGATCACAGTGAATGGCGGTGCTGGCTCGAAGGGCCGAATGGCCTGCTCCTGCACCTATTGTCTATTGTCTAGTCCCACCTGCCAGCATTTGGTCCATATCCCACCAAACCTGTCTTATCCATGCACCTGTTTAACTGTTTCTTGAACATTGGGATAGTCCCAGCCTCACTTGTTCCATGCAACCACCACCCTCTGTGTAAAACCCGGGTTTAGTTTAGTGATACAGCGCGAAAACGGGCCCCTTTTGGCCCACCGAGTCTGCACAGACCAGTGATCCCCGCACATTAACACTATCCTACACACACTAGGGACAATAGACAATAGACAATAGGTGCAGGAGTAGGCCATTCGGCCCTAAGAGCCAGCACCGCCATTCAATGTGATAATGGCTGATCATCCACAATCAGTACCCCGTTCCTGCCTTCTCCCCATATCCCCTGACTCCGCTATCTTTAAGAGCCCTATCTAGCTCTCTCTTGAAAGCATCCAGAGAACCTGCCTCCACCGCCCTCTGAGGCAGAGAATTCCACCGACTCACCACTCTCTGTGAGAAAAAGTGTTTCCTCGTCTCCGTTCTAAATGGCTTACTCCTTATTCTTAAACTGTGGCCCCTGGTTCTGGACTCCCACAACATCGGGAACATGTTTCCTGCCTCTAGGTCCTTACTTATCATCTGCCTCATTATAGACCCTCGGACTATCTTTACTGGACTGTAGCTTGTTCTAAAGGTTATTCCTGTATCCGCACATTGTGGACGGTTTGAGTGTAATCGGGTGTAGTCTTTCCGCAGTACCTCTGCGTACGTGACAATAAATTAAACTAAACTAGGGCGGCAAGGTGGCACAGTTGCAGTCTCACAGCGCCAGAGACCCGGGTTCGACCTTGACTACGGGTGCTGTCTGTACGGAGTTTATACGTTCTCCCCGTGACCGCGTGGGTTTTCCCCGGGTGCTCTGGTTTCCTCCCGCACTCCAAAGACTTGCGGGTTTGTAGGTTAATAGGTTTTGGTAAAAAAATGTAAGTTGTCCTATATTGTGTCAGAAAGTGTCTTGGAATTTTGCTTCCAAGATGGCGCCCAACCCAGGTGACTATTTGCGCACTAGCCACAGAAGCAGATCAACAAACACATATTACATTCGCCCCACACTCTCAATACACTGTCAATGGCTCGATTGTAATCATGTTTTGCTTTTCCGCTGACTGGTTAGCATGCGACAAAAACATTTCACTGTACTTCGGTACACGTGATCCCCCCCCCCCCAGACTCGGTGGGCCGAAGGGCATGTTTCCGTGCTGTATCTCTAAAATTAAAAGCAAACCACTCCAGCACTTTGTGTCCTTTTGGTGTGAATTCCATCATTCTCCCACGATTTGTCATCAGAAACCATCAGCCCAATATACAGTGTGAAATGAGAGCTGAAGTGAATGGGGCGGCACTGTGGAGTGTCGCTGCCTCATGGCACCAGAGACCCAGGTTCAATCCTGACCACGGGTGCTGCCTGTGTGGGGTTTGCACATTCTCGCTGGGACCTTTGCCTTAAAGATAGCGGAGTCAGGGGATATGGGGAGGAGGCAGGAATGGGGGTAGACAAAAATGCTGGAGAAACTCAGCGGGTGCAGCAGCATCTATGGAGCGAATGAAATAGGCAACGTTTCGGGCTGAAACCCTTCTTCAGACAGGGTTAGGCAGGTATGGGGTGCTGATTGTGGATGATCAGCCATAATCACATTGAATGGTGGTGCTGGCTCGAAGGGCCAAATGGCCTACTCCTGCACCTATTGTCTATTGTCTATTGTCACGTGCGTTTCCTCAGGGTGCTGCGGTTTCCTCCCACGTCCCAAAGATCATAAGATCATAAGTGATAGTAGAATTAGGCCATTCGGCCCATCAAGTCTACTCCACCATTCAATCATGGCTGATCTATAACTCCCTCCTAACCCCATTCCCCTGCCTACCTTTCTCCCCATAACCCCTGACACCCGTACTAATTAGGAATCTATCTATCTCCGCCTTAAAACATATCCATTGACTTGGCCTCCACAGCCGTCAATGGCAAAGAATTCCACAGATTCACCACCCTCTGACTAAAGAAATTCCTCCTCATCTCCTTCCTAAAGGAACGTCCTTAAATTCTGAGGCTGTGACCTCTAGTCCTGGACTCTCCCACAAGATGCGTGCGTTTTTCGGTTAATTGGCCTCTGTATATTGCCCCTCGTGCCTAAGGCCTGGATGTGAAAGTGGGATAACATAGTGATCGACGGTCGGTGTGGACTCGGTGGGCCGAAGGGCCTGTTTCCGCGCCGACAATTTCAATCAATTCGATCAAATAAAGAGACAAGAAATCCAGCAGAATGTACTGTAACTTTTTAGTAAAACAGTATTTTTTAAATAAAGAGGTTTCTGTGTAATCGGTGTATGTACACATTGTTCGGGTGTCATTTTGACATTAACCTTGTCTCTCAATGGTGTTAAATACAGCATTTGGTTCATACATATTAAGTAAAACTAACTCCCACCCCACCACCCCAGAGTAAAGGATAGATGATGAAATCATTAGTGTAACTGTTATTCTTTACCTGCAGAGGTAATCCAGAGGTCCCATAATCACATAAGGTCATAAGAGATAGGAGAATTAGGCCATTCGGCCCATCAAGTCTGCGCCATTCAATCACGGCTGATCTATCTCTCCCTCCTAACCCCATTCTCATGCCTTCTCTCCATAACCCCTGACACCCGTACTAATCAAGAATCTATCTATCTCTGCCTTGACAATATCCATTAACAGCCTCCACAGCTGTCTGTGGCAAAGAATTCCACAGATTCACCACCCTCTGACTGAAGACATTCCTCCTCATCTCCTTCCTAAAGGAATGTCCTTTAATTCTGAGGCTATGACCTCTGGTCCTAGACTCTCCCACCAGTGGAAACATCCTCTCCACATCCGCTCTATCCAGGCCTTTCACTATTCGGTACGTTTCAATGAGGTCCCCCCCCCCCCCCCCCCTACCATTCTTCTAAACTCCAGCGAGTACTGGCCCAGTGCCGTCAAACGCTCATCAATAACCTCGGCTATTTGGGATTTTGAATGTAATTTTAAATTAACGGGAAGTAAAAAGCTAGTGTCAGGTCTCGGAGACAGTTTGGAAAGATATCAATGGATCACACAAGAGCATAGAACAAAGAATCTCCTTTAACTACTTTGATCTCACCTTCCTAGTATTTGACGCTTGTTTTTATACCGACAGTGACAAGGCTTTATAAATCCTTCAACTATCTCTCAGAAGTCCCGAGGGTGTGACAGGTGTAGATACTGTACATTCTCCTTTCGGCTTTCACCCTCTTATCTTTTAATTCATCGCTGACTGTGATATCATGGTGGAAAAGGCTGCTTTATTGCCGTGAAAAGCTGGTGCTGATATACGAATCTTCGAACTGAGGAATCTAGGTTGAAACCAAAAAAAAAGACACAAAGTGCTGGAGTAACTCAGCGGGTCAGGCAGCATCTCTGCAGAACATGGACAGGTGACGTTTCGGGTCGGGACCCTTTACGAACGTCACCTATCCATGATCTCCAGAGATGCTGTCTGACCCGCCGAGCTACTCCAGCACTTTGTGTCTTTTTTTCTGTAAACCAGCATCTGCAGTTCTACTCCAATGCTGACTGACGAAGGCCAACGCACATAAGGTCTTCTCGACCACCCTATCTACCTGTGACGCCACTTGCAGGGCACTGTGTGCCTGCGCTCCTAGATCCCCCTCTGCTCCACCACACTGCCCAGGGCTCTACGATTCACCGCGAAGGCACTGCCCTGGTTTGATGCACCACCTCTTTTTGCTGGCGGAAATGACCAGGCTACCTCAGTCCAACTCGGGATGGACAAACGAGCAACATCACACTCCGGCAAAGGGCGCGAGGGACCGCATCGAACACGCAACCTCGCGTCATGCTTTAAGTAGCCCCCACATAATGGTGATGGGGACGTTGGAGGGGTAGGAAGTTTCCCCAACTGTGCTTGGACCTTCTAAAACCCCGAGGTTGCTGCTCTTTAAATTGTCTGATCATCTTCATAAGTCATAGGAGCAGAATTAGGCCATTCGGACCTTCGAGCCTACTCCGCCATTCAATTGTCTATCGTTCCCTCTCAACCCTCTCCATAAGCTTCCACACTGGTGGGAGAGTCTAGGACCAGAGGCTATACCCCCAGAATAAAGGACGTACCTTTAGAAAGGAGATGAGGAGGAATTTCTGTCGTCAGAGGGTGGTGAATCTGTGGAATTCATTGCCACAGACGGCTGCAGAGGTCAAATCAATGGATATTTTTAAGGTGGAGATTGATAGGGGTTACGGGGAGAAGGCAGGAGACCGGGGTTAAGAGGGAGAGATAGATCAGCCATGATTGAATGGCGTAGTCGACTTGATGGGCTGAATGAGCTAATTCTGCTCCTATCACTTATGAACATATGCCTGATCTCTCCGGTGACAAATAGCCGAGCCTCGTCAAAGCCCAGCCTCTTATTCTCCCCAGACCTTCCAGGTTTTTAATATTCCAATGATTCTGTGTGAAATTGTTCGGAGACCTTGAGATTGGCTCACGCCTAAGATCCTCTGAAATCGAGTCGTAGAGTGATACAGCATAGAAACAGGCCCGTCGGCCCAACCTGCCCACATCAGACAACATATCCCAGCTACACTAGTCCCTCCTGCCTGCGTTTCATCCGCTATCCATCCAAACCTATCCTATCCATGTACCTGTCTAGCTGCTTCTTAAACGTTGGGATAGTCCTAGCTTCAACTCCTCTGGCAGCTTGTTCCATACACCCACCACCCTCTGTGTGAAAAGTTACCTATCAATTTGTTTTCTCCCTCACTTTAAACCTATGCCCTCTGGTCCTCGACTCACCTACTCTGGGCAAGAGAATCTGTGCATCCACTTCCAATATGAAACCATTAAATTAATAATAAACCTGTTAACTTCCAGTATTAAACCATTTGCTTCTATCGCTTTGGCCTGTTTCCCCGACCTCGTCCCCACTGCCGCTGGCCATAAATAACATGAAGTGCGCGCTGAAGGCAACTGCCTGCCAACAAAATGAGTTGCTGGCTTCAATCACCCGATGTAAAAATATAGCATTCTTTTCTCATCAGGGCGCAGCATAAAAAGGGGGTCTCTCTTCAACGTAACTCACTCTGATAAGTAAGTGGTGCCACGAACGTTCGAATGAAGCAAGGATCAATCTCGCCCTTTGATTGTAAATCCAGCACGTAACTGTGTGCCGAGGTTGTCAGAGCTGACAATACTGTTGATAGACTTCGGTTCAAGGCTGAGGTGGAGGGGAGATAAGGAGACATTGGATGGGGGCATGGAGGGGGAGGAGGAGGGGAGGGGGAGGGGAGGGGAGGAGGTGGGAGGTTTAGTCGTCCAGAGAGGGGAGAGGGAGGGAGAGATATAGTCAGTCACCCGAGAGCACAGAATGCAGAATGTCACCAAGGCCGCCAGATGCAAAGGCCAATGGCTCGGCCAGCGTAGATTGGGGAGAGAGGCGGAGGGAACAAAAGGCAGGGGCAAGCCAGAGATGTGTGGGGGCAGTGGGGGAACAGAGAAGGTCGGGGAAAGAAGTAAAGGGCCTGTCCCACTTGGCCGTCATTTGCCCGTCACGCAGATGGCGCGCGAAGATTTTGTACATCACAAAATCCTGGGGCGCCGTGCGCGACCGCGCGTCACTGCCTTGTCACCGCGCACCGTGCGCGCATCACGTGCGTGTCACAACGCGAGCGTCGTGCGTCGTGACGCGTAAATGATGTCGCGTAAATGACGCGCAAATGACGGCCAAGTGGCACAGGCCCTTAAATCTTGACCGCTGGACGGCACTGGGCCTGTTCTCGCTCGAGTTCAGAAGGATGAGGGGAGACTTCATCGACACTTACCGAATAGTGAAAGGCTTGGACAGGGTAGATGTGGAGAGGATGTTTCCACTCGTAATAGAATCTAGGACCAGGGGGCCACTGCCTCAGAATAAATGGACGTACCTTGAGAAAGGAGAGGAGGAGGAATTTATTTCGCCAGTGGGTGGTGAATCTGTGGAATTCATTGCCACAGGCGGCTGTGGAGGCCAAGTCAATGGGTATTCTTAAGACGGACATTGTCAGATTCTTGATTAGTAAGGGTGTCGGGTTGGGGAGAAGGCAGGAGAAAGGGGCTAGGAGGGAGAGATATGAAAGGAAATGATTGAATGGCGGAGTAGACTTCATGGGCCGAATGGCCTAATTCTGCTCCTAGATCTTATAAACTTATGAAGAGACCATAGTGTAAAGAGTATATTGTTGATGAACATCGGAAGATGTGATATAGAGTCAGGAGTGGCCCATTCGACCCTTCGGGTCTGGTCTACCGTTCATCAAAATCTTAACAGGTCTTCCACCCCAGTGCCATTTTCGGCACTATCCCCCATAATTCCGGACTCCCTGCATTCCCAGTAATGTATTGATTGGAGGATTGCATGAAAAGCGATTGAACTTCCATAGCTTTCCAAGTTAGAGGATTCCAGAGACCTACCACCCTGTGAAAGCAGAAATTTCTCCTCATCTCAGTCCTAACTTGCAAGAGGGCTTTAGAGAGTCACGTGGATATGGAGAGAATGGAGAGACCTGGAGCAGGTGCAGACAGAGGAGGTTGTTTTAACACGGCATCATATTCAACATGGACCTTGTGGGCTGAAGGCCTTGTACCTGCGCCGTGCTGTTCTACATTCTCGTTTCAATAGACAATAGGTGCAGGAGTAGGCCATTCGGCCCTTCGGGCCAGCACCGCCATTCAATGTGATCATGGCTGATCATCCACAATCAGTACCCCGTTCCTGCCATCTCCCCATATCCCTTATCTCCGCTATCCCTAAGAGCCCTATCTAGCTCTCTCTTGAAAGTATCCAGAGAACCGGCCTCCACCGCCCTCTGAGGCAGAGAATTCCACAGATTCACAATTCTCTGTGTGAAAAAGTGTTTCCTCGTCTCCGTTCTAAATGGCTTACCCCTTATTCTTAAACTGTGGCCCCTGGTGCTGGACTCCCCAACATCGGGAACATGTTTCCTGCCTCTAACCCTTAATAATCTTATACGTTTCAATAAGAGGCCCTCCCATCCTTCTAAATTCCAGAGTAAATTCCTCGACTGACGTCAGGAATGGCGCCAAACGCTCCTGTGACGTTAAACCAATCATCGCCGGGAAGATTCTTGTAAACCTCCTCTGGACCCTCTACAAAACCTGCACTTCTTCCCTCAGATACTGGGCCAAAAACTGCTCACAATATTTGTG
>CM075977.1:393716740-393751762 GCA_038087875.1 Malacoraja senta
GTGCCAACCATCTGCCCATCAAAAAACCACGCACGCCTACTACTTTCCACGCCTGTTTTGTCCTGCCTCTCCTCTCTTCCAGCTTACTTATTTTCCTCTTACACTCAGTGTGACGAAGCGCCTCAACCCGAAATGTCACCTGTCCATGTTCTCCACAGATGCTGCCTGACCCGCTGAGTTACTCCAGCACTCTGTGAAATGTCACCTGTCCATGTTCTCCACAGATGCTGCCTGACCCGCTGAGATACATAGAAAATAGGTGCAGGAGTAGGCCATTCGGCCCTTCGAGCCTGCACCGCCATTCAATACGATCATGGCTGATCATCCAACTCAGTATCCCTATTTATTGGGAAAGACTAGGAATACTCCAGCACTCTGTGAAATGTCACCTGTCCATGTCCTCCAGAGATGCTGCCTGACCCGCTGAGGTCCTCCAGCACTCTGTGACACATCACTTGTCCATGTCCTCCAGAGATGCTGCCTGACCCGCTGAGGTCCTCCAGCACTCTGTGAAACGTCACCTGTCCATGTGTCTCCACAGATGCTGCCTGACCCGCTGAGGTGCTCCAGCACTCTGTGTCCAAATGCCATCGATACCAACATCGGGAACAGTAGTTAGCGACACAACCCTTCAGGATATTTCAGTATTTAATGGGATGACAGTCGATCTATTTGAGGCTGGATGAGTGATTTACTTTAGACTTTAGAGGTCCTGTGCGGAAACAGGCCCTTCGGCCCACCGAGTCGGCACCGTCCAGTGATCACACACTACCCCGCACACTGGCGACAATTTTACAATATTTTATCGAAGCCGATTAACCTGCAAACCCACACAACTGTGGGATGTGGGAAGAAACCGGAGCACCTGGAGAAAACCCAGGGGAGAACGTACCAACTCCATACAGACAGCACCCCTGGTCAGGATCGAACCCGGGTCTCTGGCGCTGTAAGGCAGCAACTCTACCTACTGCGTCACTGTGCCGCCCTGGTTTCCTACATTTTGCACCCCTGATCCACCACAAGAAAGGATCTTGCCCTTGACTGGATGATTGTATCTACTGTACCTTAAACAGTGCTTTCATCATAATCTGTGGTGCAAGCTATTTTTACCCAGAGAGTGGCGGATGCCCAGAATGTGCCACTGGCTGTGGAGGCGGATATGATAGTGGAGTTTGAGACTTTTGGATATGGATGTGCAGGGAAACGAGGGATATATGTGTTATATGCTGGCAGGTAAGGTTGCGTGGCAGGCACATGTTTGGCACAGACTTTCGGCACAAGGCGAAGGGCCTGTTACTGCACAGTATTAGACACAAAGATAAATAGAAACATAGAAAATAGGTGCAGGAGGAGGACATTTGGCCCTTCGAGACAGCACCGCCATTCATTGTCATCATGGCTGATCATCCCCAATCAGTACCCCGTTCCTGCCTTCTCCCCATATCACTTATCCTGCTAGCCCCTAGAGCTCTATCTAACTTTCTTTTAAATCCATCCAGTGAATTGGCCTCCACTGCCCTCTGTGGCAGAGAATTCCACAATTCACCACTCTCTGGGTGAAAACGTTTTTTCTCACCTCAGTTTTAAATGGCCTCCCGTTTATTCTTAGATTGTGGACCCTGGTTCTGGACTCCCCCAACATTGGGAACATTTTTCCTGCATCTAGTTTGTCCAGTCCTTTTATAATTTTAAACATTTCTATAAGATTCCTTCTCATCCTTCTAAATTCCAGTGAACACAAGCCCAGTCTGTCCAATCTTTCCTCACGTGATACTCCCGCCATCCCAGGGATTAACCTCGTGAACCTACGCTGCACTGCCTCAATAGCAAGGATGTCCTTCCTCAAGTTAGGAGACCAAAACTGCACACAATACTCCAGATGTGATCTCACCAGGGCCCTGTACAACAGCAGAAGAACATCTTTACTCCAATACTCAACTCCTCTTGTTATGAAGGCCAACATTCCATTAGCTTTCTTCACTGCCTGCTGTACCTGCAAGTTTACTTTCAGTGACTGGTGCACAGGGACACCCAGGTCTATTCTATGTTCTATCACAACCAGAGATATATAGAACAGTACAGAACAGGAATAGGCCCTACAGCCCACGATGGCTGTGCCATTTACAGTATGATGCCAAGTTGAACTGATCCCATCTGTCGGGACAAAAAGACATAAAGTGCTGGAGTAACTCAGCAGGGACAGGCAGCATCTCTGGAGACCATGGTTTGACAATAGGCAATAGGTGCAGGAGTAGACCATTCGGCCCTTCGAGCCAGCACCGCCATTCACTGTGATCATGGCTGATCATCCCCAATCAGTACCCCGTTCCTGCCTTCTCCCCATATCCCCTGACTCCGCTATTTTCAAGAGCTCAATCTAACTCTCTCTTGAAAGCATCCAGAGAATTGGCCTCCACTGCCCTCTGAGGCAGAGAATTCCACAGATTCACAACTCTCTGGGTGAAAACATTTTTCCTCATCTCCGTACTGAATGGCTTACGCCTTAGTCTTAAACTGTGGCCCCTGGTTCTGGACTCCCCCAACATTGGGAACATGTTTCCTGCCTCTAGCGTGTCTGAACCCTTAATAATCTTATATGTTTCAATAAGATCCCCTCTCATCCTTCGAAATTCCAGAGTGTACAAGCCAGCCGCTCCATTCTATCAAAATATGACAGTCCCGCCATCCCGGGAATTAACCTCGTTAATCCCTATCCCGGGAATTGACCTCCTAACCTCGATTGGTAGCATTTCGGATCTCTTTCAAGAGAGAGCTAGATAGTGCTCTTAAAAATAGCGGAGTCAGGGGATATGGGGAGAAGGCAGGAACGGGGTACTGATTGTGGATGATCAGCCATGATCACATTGAATGGCGGTGCTGGCTCGAAGGGCCGAATGGCCTACTCCTGCACCTATTGTCTGTTGTCTATTGTCTATTGTCTTCAGCCTTCTGCCGGGTATCTGTACCTGGGGTGGAGGGAGATACGATAGTGTCATGATAGGTGAAGTGCCTGTTCCTGTGCTGTGCTTTTCTATCTTATACCTGAATCGTGCCCAATGATTTCTGTGGCCAAAACACCCAGTCTGGTTGCCTTGAAGTCGTAAAAAACATACCCCCCAATCCTCCGCAAAGTTGACCTGAAAGGTCAACCATAGGGGCGGTACAGCTGCGCAGCGGTAGAGTTGCTGCCTCACGGCACCAGAGACCTGGGTTCGATCCTGCCTAATGGTGCTGTCTGCAGGGAGTTTGGACGCTTTCCCCTGTGACCACGAGGGATTTCTCCGGGTGCGTTGGTTTCCTCCCACACTCCAAAGACATGCAGGTTTGTAGATTAATTGGCTTCAGTAAAGTTATGAAATTGCCCCTAGTGTGTAGGATAATGCTAGTGTGCGGTTGGCGCGGACTCGGTGGACCAAAGGACCTGTTTCCGCGCTGTAACTCTGAAGTCTAAAATCTAAACGTATAGTCTAAATCCCTTGACCCCCACAGATGCTGCTTGATGGCTCAGTTGTTCTCTGGTGCTGCAAGGCAGCAATTCTACCACTACAGCTGTTTGTTTGGTGCTCAAGATTCCAGCATCTGCAGTACACTACCTGGTGTCTTCTCCCCAAAATTCCCGTCTCTCCACAGGGAAGAATCCCACTAGCTCTGGCCAAACTGTACTATGTCTAATCACGTGTAGGAAAAGTACTGCAGATGCTGGTTTAAATTGAAGGTAGACACAAAACGCTGGAGTAACTCAGCGGGACGGGCAGCATCTCCGGAGAGAAGGAATAACCATATAACCATATAACCATATAACCATAACAGCACGGAAACAGGCCATCTCGGCCCTACAAGTCCGTGCCGAACATTAAAAATTTTTTTTTTTTTAATTAAAAATAAAATACTTCCCCCTAGTCCCATCTACCTGCACTCAGACCATAACCCTCCATTCCTTTCCCGTCCATATACCCATCCAATCTATTTTTAAAGGATAAAATCGAACCTGCCTCCACCACTTCCACTGGAAGCTCATTCCACACAGCTACCACTCTCTGAGTAAAGAAGTTCCCCCTAATGTTCCCCCTAAACTTCTGTCCCTTAATTCTCAAGACATGTCCCCTTGTTTGAATCTTCCCTACTCTCAATGGGAAAAGCTTATCCACGTCCACTCTGTCTAACCCGCTCATCATTTTAAAGACCTCTATCAAGTCCCCTCTTAACCTTCTGCGCTCCAAAGAATAAAGACCTAACTTGTTCAACCTTTCTCTGTAACTTAGTTGCTGAAACCCAGGTAACATTCTAGTAAATCTCCTCTGTACTCTCTCTATTTTGTTGACATCCTTCCTATAATTAGGCGACCAAAATTGTACTCCATACTCCAGAATTGGCCTCACCAATGCCTTGTACAATTTTAACATTACATCCCAACTTCTATATTCAATGCTCTGATTTATAAAGGCCAGGTCGAGACAGTCTGACGAAGGGTCTCGACCCCAAAAGTCACCCATTCCTTCTCTCCAGAGTTGCTGCAGTCCCGCCGAGTTACTCCAGCATTTTGTGACTGACTACTACTCATGGTTCCTCATGGACCTAAGCGATCTGCATTCTGAACCGACGGTACACTCGATGATAGACACAAAGTGCTGGAGTAACTAAAGGGCCTGTCCCACTTACGTGACCTGTGTGGTCAAGAGAGGTCTCCTCGTCACCCAAAGAGTCGTAGCGTCTTTCTGGTCGCCGCTGAATTCTCAACATGTGGAACATTTTTCGGCGACCTTTGACGGGTGCCGGCAGTAGCCGAAAAGGTCGTGTGATTGGGACAGGCCCTTCAGGCAGCATCTCTGGAGAAAAAGGATGGGTGATGTTTCGGGACTGAACTGTTCTTTACCCACCCTTTTCAAGAGTGAGTTAGATTTAGCTCTTAGGGCTGAGGGAATCAGGGATATGGGGAGAAGGCAGGAACGGGGTACTGATTTTGGATGATCAGCCATGATCATATGAACAGGCGGTGCTAGCTCGAAAGGCCGAATGGCCTACTCCTGCACCTATCGTTTCCATGTCTCTATGTTTGGTGCGCTCGACAGTCTTCCTCTCGAGCTTCCTTCACCTTCGCCCCTCCCACCCCTTTGTACAGACATGTTTAATAGCAGTGTTAAACAATTAGATTTAATGTTTGAAACAGAGCATTCGTAAATTACACCCTGCAAATATTCTTTTTGCATTTTTCTTTTTGTTTCTCCGTTGCGTCAATTTTCCTAAAAATACAAAAAAAAGCTGGTGTTCCGAAAAACAGTCACCTTGTGGATTTCACTGGCTTCAATGGTGCATGAGGCCCCAAGCACGTGGTGGTCAGGTGGGAAACAGAAAGCCGACTTCTGCATTGGCCTCTCCATCAGTCCGTCAGTGAGAAGTTCCGAAGTTCACAAGAACCAAAAGCATTTCCGTTTCGATTTTTTCGGCTCTGTCCTAGCTGCCAACCGGGGCGTGGGTGACTCGTCCTGTTTACTGGGTGTGGAAGGAAGCTCGGTGCTTTGGCCCGCCTCTGTCTCCAGGGAGCTCAGGACTCGATGAAACCTGCCTTCCTGCTGTCTGAAGTCATGCTCCACACTGCAAGCAGGAGAGAGAGAGAGAGAGAGAGAGAAAAAAAAGCACGTTAGTTTTTGTCTGACCCCTGGTTTTCCGCATCAGTTCTTCGTCCTTTCAATAGACAATAGGCAATAGGTGCAGGAGGAGGCCATTTGGCCCTTCGAGCCAGCACCGCCATTCACTGTGATCATGGCTGATCATCCCCAATCAGTACCCTGTTCCTGCCTTCTCCCCATATCCCTTGACTCCACTGGCCCCTAGAGCTCCATCTAACTCTCTCTTAAATCCATCCAGTGATTTGGCCTCCACTGCCCTCTGTGGCAGGGAATTCCACAAATTCACAATTCTCTGGGTGAAAAGGTTTCGCCCCATATCCCCTGCCTCCGCTATTTTTAAGAGCCCTATCTAGCTCTCTCTTGAAAGCATCCAGAGAACCTGCCTCCACCGCCCTCTGAGGCAGAGAATTCCACAGACTCATTACTCTCTGTGAGAAAAAGTGTTTCCTCGTCTCCGTTCTAAATGGCTTACTCCTTATTCTTAAACTGTGGCCCCTGGTTCTGGACTCCCCCAACATCGGGAACATGTTTCCTGCCTCTAGCGTGTCCAAACCCTTAACAATCTTGTATGTTTCAATGAGATTCCCTCTCATCCTTCTAAACTCCAGAGTGTCCAAGCCCTGCTGCTCCATTTTCTCAGCATATGATAGCCCCGCCATCCCGGGAATTAACCTTCTAAACCTACGCTGCACTCCCTCAATAGCAAGAATGTCCTTCCTCAAATTAGGGGACCAAAACTGCACACAATACTCCAGGTGTGGTCTCACTAGGGCTCTGTACAACTGCAGAAGGACCTCTTTGCTCCTATATTCGATTCCTCTTTTTATAAAGGCCAACATGCCATTCGCTTTCTTCACTGCCTGCTGTAACTGCATGCTTACTTTCACAGACTGATGTACACGGACCCCCAGATCCAGTTGTACTTCCCCTTTTCCCAACTTGACGCCATTTAGATAGTAATTCAACATTTAGATAGCCATTTCGACAGTGGTAGAGTCATACAGCCCTTCGGCCAGACTTGCTCACGCCGGCCCAGCCGGCCCCATCTTTAGTTTGGAGATACAGCATGGGAAGAGACTCTTCGGCCCACCGGTACCATGCCGACCAGCGATCCCCGCATGCTAGAACTATCCTGCACATGAGATGCCAAGTTACGGAAGCCAATTGACCTGCAAACCTGTACGTCTTTGGAATGTGGGAGGAAGCCGGAGCAACCAAACCCACGCAGGTCACGGGGAGAACGTACAAACTCCACGCAGACAGCACCTGCAGTCAGGATCAAACCCGGGTCTCTGGCTCTGTGAGGCACCAACTCTACCGCTGGGCCACCCCTGAACTAGTCTCACCGTCCCAAATTTGACCAATATCCCTTTAAACCTTTCCTGTCCATGTTCCTGTTCAAATATCTTTTACCTGTTGTTGTATCGTCATACAGCATGTAATTCATATCATGCAAATACATCTAGCACTAAGGCAGGCCCTTCAGCCCAACGTCCATGCTGACTGAGATCCCCCATCTAAGCTGATCCCATTTGAATTTGTCTGTATCGCTCCAAAACTTTCCTATCCATATGGGTGTCTTGACATTTTCTTCAAGCAATCCATTGGCTTTGGCTTATTATTGTCTCGTACACCAAAGTACAGTGAAATGCTTTGTATTGCATGCTGTCCGATCGGATCAGGTAATACTATACATAAATACAACCAAGTCAAAGTCAAATGCAATAGGTAGAGCAGAGAGGAAGCTACAGAGTGCAGAATATAGTTCTCAGCATTGTAGCGCACCAGCTCCAGAAAGAAAGTCCAATATCGGCAATGGGGTAGAGGTGAATTAGACAGTATCCTAGCTTGTGGAAGGACCGTTCAGAAGCCTGATAACAGAAGGAAATGAGCTGTTCCTGAGTCCGGTGGTGCACCCTTTCTAGCTCCCGTATCAATAGACAATAGACAATAGACAATAGGTGCAGGAATAGGCCATTCTGCCCTTCAAGCCAGCACCGCCAATCAATGTGATCATGGCTGATCATCCCCAATCAGTAACCCCCCGTTCCTGCCTTCTCCCCATATCTCCTGACACTGCTATCTTTAAGAGCCCTATCTAGCTCTCTCTTGAAAGCATCTAGAGATCCGGCCTCCACCGCCCTCTGAGGCAGAGAATTCCACAGACTCACAACTCTCTGTGAGAAAAAGTGTTTCCTCATCTCAGTTTTAAATGTCTTACCCCTTATTCTTAAACTGTGTCCCCTGGTTCTGGACTCCCCCAACATCGGGAACATGTTTCCTGCCTCCAGCGTGTCTCGTGCTGGCACCGGCCGCTCGAAAGGCCCATATGCTCAAAAGTGCATAATCAAATTACCAGTGGTGAGAACAACCAAGAAATGCTCAATATTGTGTTTCACTTCATAACACATCTTCAACCTTCTGGCATTGATATGAACAACACCATTTGGCCAAGATTCTTGCCATCAGCTCCAGTTAAACTGCTTTTAGCAATATTGATTCTTTGAGCCACGTTTATATCCTCCCACGGTGGATGAAGGAATTTAGTCGAAGAACGACTGAGAGAAAATAATTTATATATTTGGGGTTCATAAGTGATGGGAGCAGAATTAGGCCAATCAGCCCATCAAGTCTACTCCGCCGTTCAGTCATGTCTGATCCATCTTTTCCTCTCAACTCTCCTGCCTTCTATCCATATCCCCTGACTCCGTTATTTTTAATATTAATTTAATTCTGGTCTTTGGCATTTCCACCCTGGGGATAAGTTGTGACTGTCTACCCTCTCCATGCCTCTCATGGGGAGAAGGCAGTAAAATGGGCTTTGGAGCAAGAGATAGATCAGCCATGATTGAATGGCGGAGTCGACTTGATCGGCTGAATGGCCTAATTCTACTTTTCACAGAAAACGCTGGTGGGTGTTGTGTACAGGCCACCTAGCAGTAGTAGTGAAGTTGGGGATGGCATCAAACAGGAAATTAGAAATGCGTGCGACAAAGGCAAAACAGTTATAATGGGTGACTTCAATCTACATATAGATTGGGTGAATCAAATTGGCAGGGGTGCTGAGGAAGAGGATTTCTTGGAATGTATGCGGGATAGTTATCTAAATCAACATGTAGAGGAACCAACGAGAGAGCAGGCTATTTTAGACTGGGTATTGAGTAATGAGGAAGGGTTAGTTAGCAGTCTTGTTGTACGTGCCCCCTTGGGCAAGAGTGACCATAATATGGTTGAGTTCTTCATTAGGATGGAGAGTGACATTGTTAATTCAGAAACAATGGTTCTGAACTTAAAGAAAGGTAACTTTGAGGGTATGAGACATGAATTGGCCATGATTGACTGGCAATTAATTCTAAAAGGGTTGACGGTGGACATGCAATGGAAGACATTTAAAGACTGCATGGATGAACTACAAAAATTGTTCATCCCAGTTTGGCAAAAGAATAAATCAGGGAAGGTAGTGCATCCGTGGATAACAAGGGAAATCAGGGATAGTATCAAAGCAAAAGATGTTGCGTACAAATTAGCCAGAAAAAGCAGCATACCAGAGGACTGGGAGAAATTCAGAGACCAGCAGAGGAGGACAAAGGGCTTAATTAGGAAAGGAAAAATAGATTATGAAAGAAAACTGGCAGGGAACATAAAAACTGACTGCAAAAGTTTTTATAAATATGTAAAAAGAAAGAGATTAGTTAAAACAAATGTAGGTCCCTTGCAGTCAGAAACAGGTGAGTTGATCATGGGGAACAAGGATATGGCGGACCAATTGAATAACTACTTTGGTTCCGTCTTCACTAAGGAAGACATAAATAATCTGCCGGAAATAGCAGGGGACCCCGGGTCAAAGGAGTTGGAGGAATTGAGTGAAATCCAGGTTAGTCGGGAAGTGGTGTTGGGTAAATTGAATGGATTAAAGGCCGATAAATCCCCAGGGCCAGATAGGCTGCATCCCAGAGTACTTAAGGAAGTAGCTCCAGAAATAGTGGATGCATTAGTAATAATCTTTCAAAATTCTTTAGATTCTGGAGTAGTTCCTGAGGATTGGCGGGTAGCAAACGTAACCCCACTTTTTAAGAAGGGAGGGAGAGAGAAAACGGGGAATTACAGACCAGTTAGTCTAACATCGGTAGTGGGGAAACTGCTAGAGTCGGTTATTAAAGATGGGATAGCAGCACATTTGGAAAGTGGTGAAATCATTGGACAAAGTCAGCATGGATTTATGAAAGGTAAATCATGTCTGACGAATCTTATAGAATTTTTCGAGGATGTAACTAGTAGCGTGGATAGGGGAGAACCAGTGGATGTGGTGTATCTGGACTTCCAGAAGGCTTTCGACAAGGTCCCACATAAGAGATTAGTATACAAACTTAAAGCACATGGCATTGGGGGTTCAGTATTGATGTGGATAGAGAACTGGCTGGCAAACAGGAAGCAAAGAGTAGGAGTAAACGGGTCCTTTTCACAATGGCAGGCAGTGACTAGTGGGGTACCGCAAGGCTCAGTGCTGGGACCCCAGCTATTTACAATATATATTAATGACCTGGATGAGGGAATTGAAGGCAATATCTCCAAGTTTGCGGATGACACTAAGCTGGGGGGCAGTGTTAGCTGTGAGGAGGATGCTAGGAGACTGCAAGGTGACTTGGATAGGCTGGGTGAGTGGGCAAATGTTTGGCAGATGCAGTATAATGTGGATAAATGTGAGGTTATCCATTTTGGTGGCAAAAACAGGAAAGCAGACTATTTTCTAAATGGTGGCCGACTAGGAAAAGGGGAGATGCAGCGAGACCTGGGTGTCATGGTACACCAGTCATTGAAAGTAGGCATGCAGGTGCAGCAGGCAGTGAAGAAAGCGAATGGTATGTTAGCTTTCATAGCAAAAGGATTTGAGTATAGGAGCAGGGAGGTTCTACTGCAGTTGTACAGGGTCTTGGTGAGACCACACCTGGAGTATTGCGTACAGTTTTGGTCTCCAAATCTGAGGAAGGACATTATTGCCATAGAGGGAGTGCAGAGAAGGTTCACCAGACTGATTCCTGGGATGTCAGGACTGTCTTATGAAGAAAGACTGGATAGACTTGGTTTATACTCACTAGAATTTAGGAGATTGAGAGGGGATCTTATAGAAACGTACAAAATTCTTAAGGGGTTGGACAGGCTAGATGCAGGAAGATTGCTCCCGATGTTGGGGAAGTCCAGGACAAGGGGTCACAGCTTAAGGATAAGGGGGAAATCCTTTAAAACCGAGATGAGAAGAACTTTTTTCACACAGAGAGTGGTGAATCTCTGGAACTCTCTGCCACAGAGGGTAGTCGAGGCCAGTTCATTGGCTATATTTAAGAGGGAGCTAGATGTGGCCCTTGTGGCTAAAGGGATCAGAGGGTATGGAGAGAAGGCAGGTACGGGATACTGAGTTGGATGATCAGCCATGATCATATTGAATGGCGGTGCAGGCTCGAAGGGCCGAATGGCCTACTCCTGCACCTAATTTCTATGTTTCTATGTTTCTATGTTTCTATCGGGTTTCACTGGGCCGAGAAACGTCATTATTTAATAAACTACTGTAAGGGAGTTGTATATAAATTTGTCTGAGCGCTGGGTGTGTGGAACAAGCTGCCTGAGGAGGTAGTTGAGGCAGGGACTATCCCAACATTTAATAAACATGTTAGACAGGTACATGGATAGGACAGGTTTGGAGGGATGTGAGCCAAATGAGGGCAGGTGGGACTAGTGTAGCTGGGACTTTGTTGGCTGGTGTGGGCAGAGTTGGGCCGAAAGGCCTGTTTCCACACTGTATCACTCTATGACTCGATGAGTGTGTCAACCAGGTGACTTTCACCCTCACACCTTCAGGCAATATCCGCTAGTCTCTGCCATTTCCGCACTGGGAATAAGGTTCAGACCCTCAATGCCTCTCATAATTTAATGTGGATTTCAAATATGTTCGAAACATTACACCTAGAAGAGATAAGACTCCTCCTGGCAGGTAAACCAGATCACTTCCACCTGACGTGGTCTGCATTTATAGAATTATTACAAATATAGGGTGCAAAGGTACCTTAAAAAAAATTGTGGTCAGGTAATGGGGGATGATAGTTGAAGAGTTGGTATGTCCCATTTGCGTAATGCTCATAAAAACTATTTGTTTCTCTCTTTTTCCTCTTTCTCTTTCTCCTTCTTTTCTAGGGTCTATTTCTTAACTCTTTTTCTTTTGTTTTTAATTTTGTTCTTATAGGGTCTTCGTTCTTTCTTGTTGTCACACTTTCTACACTCTCACTTTTTCCTTCACTTTCTTCTTTCTTTCAATCTCATCCTTTCCTTTTACTAGTGTAAAAAACAAATGGAGTACATTAATTGTAAGAAGACATAAGTGACGAGTACTAATGTATGTGGTTGTAATGTAATGTACTTCTAATAAATAAAAAATAAAAAATAAAAAAAAATAAAAAATTAATGCACAGATTGATGTCCTCAGCACGGTTTCAGACACTCGTGCTTTAAGGTGCCCGATCAAATCTGCAGTCTTGAGAGCAACTTACAAAAGCTCAAAATCGTGTTTCACTGAATAGTACATCTTCAATCGAGTGGCGTTGATATAAACAGCACCATTTGGCCAAGACTCTTGCCAACAGCTCCAGTTAAACTGATTGTAGCAATATTGATTCTTGGAATGTCCTCCCACGATGGCTGAAGGAATTTGATCGAAGAGTCACTGAGTGAAGATGCTTTATTTTAAAATAATATTTGTCTTATAATCCATCTACCTCCATTCCCTCCATATCCATATGCTATGGTTCAATGTGTAAGAAAGAACTGCAGAAACTGGTTAACATCGAAGGTAGACACAAAACGCTGGAGTAACTCAGCGGGACAGCCAGCATCTCTGGAGAGAAGGAATGGGACAATGGAGAGAAGGAAGTCTGAAGAAGGGTCTCGACCCGAAATGTTGCTCATTCAAATTGATACACTCTCCAGAACCAGCGGGCACAGTTTAAGAACAAGGGGTAAGCCATTTAGAACGGAGATGAGGAAACACTTTTTCTCACAGAGAGTGGTGAGTCTGTGGAATTCTCTGCCTCAGAGGGCGGTGGAGGCCGGTTCTCTGGATACTTTCAAGAGAGGGCTAGATAGGGCTCTTGAAGATGGCGGAGTCAGGGGATATGGGGAGATGGCAGGAACGGGGTACCGATTGGGGATGATCAGCCGTGATCACATTGAATGGCGGTGGTGGCTCGAAGGGCCGAGTGGCCTATTCCTGCACCTACTGCCTATTGTCTATTGACCGATTCACCTCTACCGCATTGCGGACATTGGGGTTTGTCTATGGAACTGATGTGCGTCCGACTTGTCAATGCTGAGAACTATATTCTGCACTCTCAACTCTATTGCACTTGAGTTTGATGGGTGATAGAGTCACACAGCACAGATACGGCCCTATGGCCTAACTCAACTGTGTGGACCAGGATACTCATCTAAGCAAGCCCCAAATGCCCACGTTTGGCCAACATCCCTCTAAACCTTTCCTATCCATGCACCTGTCCAAATGTCATGTCTTCTAAGAGTCTGAAGAAGGGTTCCGACCCGTAATGTCGCCCATCCTTTTTTCTCCAGAGGTGCTGCCTGACCCGTGGAGTGACTCCAGCACTTTGTGTCTATCTTCGGTATAAACCAGCATCTGCAGTTTCTTCCTTCTCACAAATGTCTTCTAAATTATGTTACCGCACGTGTACCTGTCTGAAGATGGGTCTTGACCCGAAACGTCACCCATTCCTTGTATCCAGAGACGTTGCCTGTTCTGCTGTTACTCCAGCAGTTTGTGTAAACCAGCATCTGCAGTTCCTTCCTACACATGCCTCCTCTGGCAGCTTGTTCCACATTATCCACTTTGCCGGCAAAAACAAGGGGGCAGATTATTATCTCAATGGGGTTAGGTTAGGTAAGGGGGAGGTGCAGCGAGACCTGGGTGTCCTTGTACACCAGTCACTGAAAGTTGGCGTGCAGGTACAGCAGGCAGTGAAGAAAGCTAATGGAATGTTGGCCTTCATAACAAGAGGATTTCAGTACAGGAGTAAAGAGGTTCTTCTGCAGTTGTATAGGGCTCTGGTGAGACCACATCTGAAGTATTGTGTACAGGTTTGGTCTCCTAATTTGAGGAAGGACATCCTTATGATTGAGGCAGTGCAGCGTAGGGTCACGAGATTGATCCCTGTGATGGCGGGACTGTCTTATGAGGAAAGATTGAAAAGACTAGGCTTGTATTCACTGGAGTTTAGAAGGATGAGGGGAGATCTTATAGAAACATATAAAATTATAAAAGGACTGGACAAGCTAGATGCAGGAAAAATGTTCCCAATGTTGGGCGAGTCCAGAACCAGGGGCCACAGTTTTAGAATAAAGGGGAGGCCATTTAAGACTGAGGTGAGAAAAAACGTTTTCACGCAGAGAGTTGTGAATTTGTGGAATTCCCTGCCACAGAGGGCGGTGGGGGCCAATCACTGGATGGATTTAAGAGAGAGTTAGATAGTTAAATTTAAAATGGAAGATGTACAATAAATGTATTTTGTCATTTGCCGCGGTTTATATTACTGTACACGACTTCTAATAAAAAGATTCATTAAAAAAAAAGATAGACCTCTAGGGGCTAGTGGAATCAAGGGATATGGGGAGAAGGCAGGCACGGGTTATTGATTGGGGACGATCAGCCATGATCACAATGAATGGCGGTGCTATGTTTCTATGTTCCATACACCCACCACCCAATGTGACTGTATTTATATACAGTATTATCAAATCTGATTCGACAGCATGAAACAAAGCTTTTCACTGTTCTTCGGTACATGGTACATTGACAATGATAAACTGAAACCTAACGGTCTGGCAGTGCAGTGATTTTGATCACACACTACAGAAGCCAAGGAAAAGCTATTGAAACTCAGCATGCCCAGTGGCAACCAGGGCATTGAAGAAGCTGGGTGAGCAATAAATGTTCGTCTTGCCAAAGGCGCACGCGTCTCGACAGTGAATTGATGAAAGAAGGATTACCATTCTGTTTCTTAACTTGCACACGTCAAGGACATTCCTCCTCCTCTCCTTTGATAAATCATACCACCTTACAAATGATCGGTCGGATGTCAGGAAAGCTTTCAGGTGACAATGTTTTGCAGAGATGTAAAATGCAGAGTTGCGTTTTGCTCCTTGTGAATTTAGCAGCGTCGGCAGTATTTCTCTGCATGACTTATCTGTGGCTTCATCCAAACGCATGATCTACTAAATAATTGGAGGAAGACCTTTTGGCATGGCCACTGAAAATGGCCACCATATGCCAAGAGTTGGAGATCAAATTTTGCCCCAATTTCTCTTTCTTAGGGTGACATAGTGGCTCAGTGGGTGGACCTGCTGCCTCATGGAGCCAGATACCCTGGTTCAATCCCAACCTTGGGTGTTGTCTGTGTGAAGTCTGCATGTTCTCCCTATGGTGGCATTAAGGTTGCCAACTGTCTCGAATTAGCCGGGACATCCCGTATATTGGGCTAAGTTGGTTTGTCCCGTATGGGAACGTCCTTGTCCCGTATTTGACTGCTACTACTCGGGTCGAGGGGACTATCGGGTCGGAGCGCCGCGTCCGGCCCCGCCTCACCCGTCCCGACGTAGTGCAGCCCATGGAGTGCAGCAGCAGCAGCAGCGCCTCGCCCGTGGCCCCGTCGGTGGGCAGACCGGCCAGCTGTCCGACCTTCGGACCTTCGCTTACCGCCGACACCACTACCACCCCTCCTTCTCATGGCCGATCATCGGTTCACGAGTTGGATGGGGGGGCCGGACTTTGCGCGCGATGTCGCGCAGCCCGGGTCAAACTACTCAGCTGGCCTTGCTGTGCAGTCGAGCACCCGGGCCATGATCACATTGAATGGCGGTGCTGGATCGAAGGGCCGATGGCCTACTCCTGCACCTATTGTCTATTGTCTATTGTCTATTGTCCAACTCATCATTCACCCAGCCACGACCGAGTCGGTCAACGAATTGCCGTCGGGAATTTGTCCCTTACTTTGACCGTTTGTCCCTTATTTGTGAGTGAGAAAGTTGGCAACCCGAGGCGGCATGGGATTTCCCCGGGTGCTCCGGATTCCTCCCACCTCTCAAAGTTCAAAGATTCAATGGTTCAAAGGTCAGTTTATTGTCACGTGTACCAATTAAGGTACAGTGGAACTCTAATTACCATGCAGACATACCCCAAAAAAAGCAACAAGACACAAAAGGACATAAAGGATAACATCAACATCCATCACAGTGGATTCCCCACCTTCCTCACTGTGATGAAAGGCAATAAAGTCTAATGGCCCTGTCCCACTGTACGAGTTCATTCCAAGAGCTCTCCCGAGTTAAAACAAATCAAACTCGTGGTAAGCGCGGAGAATGAACGTAGCGGGTACGTCGGAGCTCGGGGACGTCTCTTAGCGGCTCGTAACGCTAACGGCAGGTACTCGGGAAGACTCGCTAATGGCAGGTAAGCTGGGGAAGACTCGTGAAGATTTTTCAACATGTTGAAAAATGTCCACGAGAGAGAGCCCCGAGTACCGACGAGCGGCCATTACCGTAAATCTCCGAGTTCGAATCAGGGCAAACTCGGGAGAGCTCTTGGAATGAACTCGTACCGTGGGACAGGGCCATAATTTACTTCCTCTTTGTGCAGGTTTGTAGGTTAATTGGTCGCTCTAAATTGCCCCAAGTGTGTAAGGAGTGGATGAGTAAGTGGAATAACTAGTGTGAACGGCTTCGGACATCGGCGACGACTGCGGAGGGTTCAACGGCCCCCCGACCACGGGTGAACAAAGGAGGAAGATGACTGAACTTTATTGCCTTCCATCACAGTGAGGAATGCGGATTCCGCTGTGGTGGATGTTTATGTGAAACTTTATTTGATGGGGCTGTGTGTAATGTTGCTTTTCACTTAGTACGGCTGTACGGTAACTCAAATATCACTGTACCTTAATTGGTGCACGTGACAATAAACGCAAACTTGAACGTGAACTTGATGGGGAGGCTGCAGAGAGAGAGTTTCAGCTACAGGGAGTGAAAGGTTCAATAGACTTGGATTGTTTTCTCTGGGACATCAGAGATTGGAAGGAGACTCGAAAAACGCATGTAAAATTATGAGAGCCATAGATTGAGTAGACAATCGGAATCTTTTTATCCCCAGGGTGGAAATGTACAACATTTTTAAGGTGTACATAATTTAAGGTGAGACAGGGAAAGTTTAATGCAGATGTGTGGGAAAAGTTTTTTACACATTAGACAATAGACAATAGGTGCAGGAGTAGGCCATTCGGCCCTTCGAGCCAGCACCGCCATTCAATGTGATCATGGCTGATCATCCCCAATCAGTACCCCGTTCCTGCCTTCTCCCCATATCCCCTGACTCCGCTATCTTTAAGAACCCTATCTCGCTCTCTCTTGAAAGTATCCAGAGAACCGGCCTCCACCGCCCTCTGAGGCAGAGAATTCCACAGACTCACAACTCTCTGTGCGAAAAAGTGTTTCCTCGTCTCCGTTCAAAATGGCTTACTCTTTATTCTTTAACTATGGCCCCTGGTTCTGGACTCCCCCAACATCGGGAACATGTTTCCTGCCTCTAGCGTGTCCAAACCCTTAACAATCTTTCAATAAGATCCCCTCTCATCCTTCTAAACTCCAGAGTATACAAGCCCAGCCGCTCCATTCTCTCAGCATATGACAGTCCCACCATCCCGGGAATTAACCTTGTAAACCTTGGCTGCACTCCCTCAATAGCAATAATGTCCTTCCTCAAATTAGGGGACCAAAACTGCACACAATACTCCAGGTGTGGTCTCACTAAGGCCCTGTACAACTGCAGAAGGACCTCTTTGCTCCTATACTCGACTCGTCCTGTTATAAAGGCCAACATGCCATTCGCTTTCTTCACTGCCTGCTGTACCTGCATGCTTACTTTCATAGACTGATGTACAAGGACCCCCAGATCCCGTTGTACTTCACCTTTTCCCAACTTGATGCCATTTAGATAGTAATCTGCCTTCCTGTTTTTGCTACCAAAGTGGATAACCTCACATTTATCCACATTAAACTGCATCTGCCATGCATCTGTCCACTCCCCCAACCTGTCCAAGTCACCCTGCATTCTCATAGCATCCTCCTCACAGAGAGTAGTGTGGGCCTGGAACGCATTGCCAGGGATGATGGTGGCCCAGGTTTCATTGAAGACCTTCAAACTCATTAGAGACCCTCGGGCCATCTATAATCGGGCTTCACTGGACTTTATCTTGCACTAAACTTTATTCCCTCTCGGCCCCCCCCCCCCCATTCGTAGTCACGTGTGTGACCCAAAAAGATGAAAATTGTGGAATACATCTTCTGAAAGCATGACAGGATTGCATATTGTTTTGTGCTGCGTATATATATGATTCATAGTTTTGTTCGGTTTATCAAGTGAAACTTTCACATGTCCCGCTGACAATGTCCGTTTAGGGTCAAGAGGCCAGATACGACCGGCCACGTGTGTGATGTCAGACAGAAGCATTTTACAGCAAACTCGTGTGGATTTTTTAAAAAGCCAGAATGTTCATATCTTTAGCAGACAGTTCTGTGGGTAGGAAAATAGCCATGAATAAGACAAATCTCTTGCAATAATTTTGTAACGTCGCTTTGCGATGACATCTGGTCACGTGTGTGACATGTTGGGTTCACTTTCCAAAGAATGGGCCTTTATCAGGTATATCTGTACAATCTGGGTGCGCAATTGTAATCATGTATAGTCTTTCTGCTGACTGGTTAGCACGCTACACTGCACCTCGGTGCACATGACCATCAATCAAACCAAGAAGGGTTTCGGCCCGAAACGTTGCCTATCTCCTTCGCTCCATAGATGCTGCTGCACCCGCTGAGTTTCTCCAGCATTTTTGTCTACCTTCGATTTTCCAGCATCTGCAGTTCCTTCTTTAACACATAAATCAAACCAAACTGGTGGAGGCCGATATGATAGTGACGTTTAAGAGGCCTTTAGATAGGCACATGGAAGTGCAGTGAATAGAGGGATATGGATCATATACAGGCAGATGAGATCAGTTTAACTTAGTATCCGTCCCTGGGTCCGTCCCTGTGCCGTACTGTTCTATGTTCATAACAAGAGGATTTCAGTATAAGAGTAAAGAGGTTCTTCTGCAGTTGTATAGGGCTCTGGTGAGACCACGTCTGGAGTATTGTGTACAGTTTTGGTCTCCTAATTTGAGGAAGGACATCCTTGTGATTGAGGCAGTGCAGCGTAGGTTCACGAGATTGATCCCTGGGATGGCGGGACTGTCATATGAGGAAAGATTGAAAAGACTGGGCTTGTATTCACTGGAGTTTAGAAGGATGAGGAGGGGATCTTATAGAAACATATAAAATTATAAAAGGACTGGACAAGCTAGATGCAGGAAAAATGTTCCCAATGTTGAGCGAGTCCAGAACCAGGGGCCACAGTCTTAGAATAAAGGGGAGGCCATTTAAGACTGAAGTGAGAAAAAACTTTTTCACCCAGAGAGTTGTGAATTTGTGAAATTCCCTGCCACAGAGGGCAGTGGAGGCCAAATCACTGGATGGATTTAAGAGAGAGTTAGATAGAGCTCCAGGGGCTAGTGGAATCAAGGGATATGGGGAGAAGGCAGGCACGGGTTATTGATAGGGGCCGATCAGCCATGATCACAATGAATGGCGGTGCTGGCTCGAAGGGCCGAATGGCCTCCTCCTGCACCTATTTTCGATGTTTCTACGTTTAAGGGGTTGAAACTCCACATTTTATGAGTGCCTTTAACACCATCCGGCCTGCATTGAAGATGCTTGGAAGATGCGGGTGGATGCTCCATTGGTGTCCTGGATCACCGACTACCTGACTGGACGACCACAGTATGTCAGGCTACAGAACTGTGTCTTGGACACAGTTTTTTTTAATTTATTTTTTTAATTTGACTCGGTGGGCGGCGCGACTCTCGTCAGCAGCGGCCTGTGCAGTCCGTCTGTCTTTTTATTATTTTTGTCTCGTTTTTATGTAGTTTTTTTTTTTTTTTTGTCGGGGTATGTGTGTGGGGGGTTGGGGGTGGGGGGGGGGGGGGGACTTTAAAATCTTTCCCCTGCACGGGAGACCCGACCTTTTCTTTGTCGGGACTCCGTTGTCGTTGGGGCTGGGCAACGTGGAGCGGCCTCCAGCAGGAACGACCTGGGGCTCCAGTTGCGGAGCTGCGGACTACTCACCGTCACGGGGCTGGCCGAGTCCGGAGCGGGTGGAGCTGTGGTGGAGACAATCGCTGCTGCTACCCGACCCCCGGAGATTAGGAGGCTACAACCGCGGGTCTGGCGGACGGCAACACCGGAAGCCCGCGGGTCCCTGGTGGGAGACCGCTTTTCGGGGCTTCCGCAACGGCGACTTCTCCCGCCCGAGTTGCGGGGTTGAAGAGCACCTGGAGCGGGGCTTTACATCGTCGCCCCGCGCGGCTTGGAGTGGCCGCGGTCCTTTGCGAGCGCGCGCCGGGGCTCTAACACCAAGACCCGGTGCGCGACCTTGCATTAACCGGCGTGGCTTTAATGGCCGCGGGATAATCACCATCGCCCGCCGGGGCTTTGACTTTGACTCTGACATCGGGGGGGGGGGAGTGCAGTGGAGAGATAAGTGTTTTTGCCTTCCATCACAGCGCTGTGATGGATGCATGTGTAAATTGTGTTGTGTCTCGGGTCTTCTTCGTTTTGTAATGTATGGCTGCAGAAACGATATTTCGTTTGGACCTCAACGGGGTCCAAATGACAAATTTGTCTGACAAATAAATAATAATTGAATTGAATTGAATTGAATTGAATGGTAGAGAACAACACAGGGGCCCCACAGGGGGCAGTCCCCTCTCCCTTACACTGTTAGGGAGCAAACTGATGAAGATGCGGGTGGATGCTCCATTGGTGTCCTGGATCTCCAACTACCTGACTGGACGACCACAGTATGTCAGGCTACAGAACTGTGTCTTGGACATGGTGGTGAGCAACACAGGGTCCTCTCTCCCTTCCTGTTCACCATCTACACCATCTACTGTGGGGTAGACTGACTCCCCTCGCCCACCACCACCCCCCCCCCCCCCACCCTATCTTTGCACATCCCCAATCCTGTACTTTCCACTCCTCACTTTCATTTCCCGTTTCATGCATCGTGATGTGTTTTACGACTGTTGGCAGACCAATTTCCCTCCTGGGATGAATAAAGTTCTATCGCATCGTATCGTGATCAAAGCTGGTCTGTTCGGATTATTTTCCTGTGGGTCTGGGTCTGAAGGACAAAATGACTTATCTTTTCTTCCCTCGTAACTCTCCTTGTCTTACACTGCTCAATAAAGAGCAAGATCCCTCTTCCATATTCATGGACAGACAGTAACTAAAGCCGGCACATCACTGGAGACAGAAAACAGGCTACCTTATATCAGTATTATTAAATCACAGAAATATTAAATCTAAAATTCCATGAAATCGCTATTGCCCGTGCATTCGGCAGAAATCAATTTTTAATTTCTTTTAATAACACCTAACCTCGTCTATCAGCTATTCCAAATGATGTTCCAGCCATTTTCCACTTTATTGCACATAAAAATAAATGAGATTACACAAGTTCCAGAGTTTCTGACTGCAAGGCATGCAATGTCTACACAGCTCAGAGAATGCTGGAATCAGCTTTTAATAACCAACCAGGGGCCTATAGGCGAGCTGTTATTCTCTGCCTCAGAAATATGTAAAGATTTATTTATTGAGGTTGAGCGGGGAGAGGTGTACATGGTGCCGATTATAGTGTGGAGATATATAGACAATCAATGCTGAAGGATTCACCTAGGCATGGTAAAAGCCAAAGAATGAATATCAAGGTCATGGAAGGATGAATCCTTGGATTATCTCCTCCCACTGTGTATCTGGGACCAAAGACAAAGGCCCGTTGGTAGTTGTGAGCGGAGGTTTGTGAAAATAATTGGATCTCTGCTGAGATACGAGGAGAAAGCAATGAGTCAAGGTGGAAAGTCCAAGGGAGCAGGTAAGAAATAAATCGCAACGTCTGGGTTCCAGTCAGGATGAGAGCGCGATCCCAAAATAGGATCGGTGCTGACTCAGGATCCCCCAAAGAATCTTGCAGTTGCTCGGGTAAGCTTGGTAAGAGGAAGTCATAGTGTCCCAGAGTTACAGAGTCACAAAGACATGCAGCATGGAAACAGGCCTTGGTCGACTTGGGCCGAAGGGCCTGTTTCAAAAATGTATAAGTGATAGAATTAGGCCAATCGGCCCATCAAGTCTACTCCGCTGCGCAATCATGGCTGATCTATCCCTCTCAACCCCATTATCCTGCCTTCTTCCATAATCCCTGACACCTATCTCTAATCAAGATCTATCTATCCCTGCCTCACAAAAATCCATTGGCTTGGCCTCCATAGCCTTCATTGGCAATGAATTCCACCGATTCAACAGCCTCTGATGAAATGAATTCATTCTCATACTCCTTTCTAAAGGTATATCCTTTTGTTCTGGGGCTATGGCCTCTGGTCCTAGGCTCTCCCACTAGAGGAAACATCCTCCGGCAACCGGGATATCCATCAGGCCATGGTGGACAGAGCCTAAGTGTTTGTTGAAATGGTCGCCGAGTCTGCCCTTGGTCTGACTGATGTACTGGAGGCCACATCGGGAACACTGGATGCAGTAAATATGTGAAGTACAGAAGTTGCAATGTTCTGTTGCAACTGTGCAAGACATTGCTGAGGAGTAGTCTGGCACAGTTCGGTTCAGTTCGCAATAACCACTCCGCTCAGTTCGCAACAACCAACCTTATCTCCCGGTGGCTCAGCGCTTCAACTCCCCCTCCCATTCCCAATCCGACTTTTCTGTCCTGGGTCTCTCCGCCATTGCCGGAGTGAGTCCCACCGCAAATTGGAGGAGCAGCACCTCATATTTCGCTTGGGTAGTTTACACCCCAGCGGTATGAACATTGACTTCCCCAATTTCAGGTAGTCCCTGCTTTCTCTCCCTCCTTCCCCTCCTCTTCCCAGCTCTCCCACAGCCCACTGCCTCCGCCTCTTCCTTTCTTTTTTCCGCCTCCCCCCCCTCCCCCCATAAGTCTGAAGAAGGGTCTCAACCCGAAACGTCGCCTATTCCTTCTCTCCATAGATGCTGCCTCACCCGCTGAGTTTCTCCAGCATTTACGTCTACCTAAGACATTGCTGAGGCCACATTTGCAGTGCCGTGTAGAGTTCTGATCACCCTGCTCACGAAGGATGTCATTAAATGGAATGGATACAAAAAAATATTTACTGGTATATTACCAGCAGTGTAGGATTTGAGTTATAAGAAGCTGAACAGGAGAGGCGGGGCCTTTGAGAGGCAGATGGTTGGAACAAAGGTCAGCGATAAAAACAGGAGGTTCGAGACAGATTATGGAGTTGCACACTGTGAAGCCAGAAGGGAGGAAAATAGCAGGAGGGAGAATTAGGTGGGAGCCTGCGTGGAAACAGAGGAGGGGGGGATTGAAGAAAGGGATGGGGAAGTGGAGGAGGGTTAGTTAGAGGTTATCTAAAATTGGAAATGTCAGCGTTCATACCATTGGATTGTCAGCTACCCGAGTGGAATATGATTAAGAAGGAACGGCAGATGCTGGAAAATCGAAGGTAGACAAAAATGCTGGAGAAACTTAGCGGGTGAGGCAGCATCTACGGAGCGAAGGGAATAGGCAACGTTTCGGGTTGAGTCTGAAGAAGGGTCTCAACTCAAAACATCGCCTATTTCCCTCGCTCCCTAGATGCTGCCTCACCTGTTGAGTTTCTCCAGCATTTTAGTTTACCTTCAAGTGGAATATGAGGTGCTTTTTTTTTGTGAGAATATGAGTTTGGTAACATCTAACCAACCCTCGCTCCCCCACCTCCATACTCTCTCCCCTGAGTCCCACCTGGAGTCGCGCCTATTCCCAGCGATCCCCGCACATTTACACTATCCTACACACATTATGGACAATTTTACATTCGTACCAAGCCAATTAACCTACAAACCTGTACGTCTTTGGAGTGTGGGAGCAAACCGAAGGTCTTGGAGAAAACCCACGCAGGTCACGGGGAGAACGTACAGACTCCGTACAGACAGCACACTTAGTCAGATGGAACCCGGGTCTCTGGCGCTGTAAGGCAGTAGCTCTGCCACCGTCCTGTCCATAACTCCTTGAATCAATCCTTGACTTATTGAAACATGTAAGATTAAGGGTTTGGACACGCTAGAGGCAGGAAACATGTTGGGGGGAGTCCAGAACCAGGGGCCACAGTTTAAGAATAAAGGGTAAGCCATTTAGAACGGAGACGAGGAAACATTTTTTCTCACAGAGAGTTGTGAGTGTGGAATTCTCCGCCACTTTTTCTCACAGAGAGTTGTGAGTGTGGAGGCCGGTTCTCTGGATACTTTCAAGAGAGAGCTAGATAGGGCTCTGAAAGATAGCGGAGTTAGGGGATATGGGGAGAAGGCAGGAACGGGGTACTGATTGTGGATGATCAGCCATGATCACATTGAATGGCGGTGCTGGCTCGAAGGGCTGAATGGCCTACTCCTGCACCTATTGTCTATTGTCTATTGTCTATTGTACTGATTGGGGATGATCAGCCATGATCACATTGAATGGCGGTGCTGGCTCGAAGGGCCGAATGGCCTACTCCTGCACCTATTGTCTATTGACTATTGCAGAAGAGAGACCACTGCTTCTCTGAAGTTGTAAGCCCAATGTTGGCGATTGTTTGGTCTCTTTAAAGTTGAAGGTGTTTGATGAATGAATGATAGCGTGTGTGGTGATCTTGCCGAGTGTTGGGATCTGTCAAAAGACACGTGGCCCAGTGTGATGGGGCGTCTGGAAAAGAGAGTGTTACTCCTCCGAATGAATTTCTTTTGTTGCCTGTGGCCGTGGCATCTGCTTGACGGATCCACCAGGGAGCACAAAAAACTGCAATTGACAGGGAGCGCTGCTCCTCACTTGCGGAGTCAAAGCAGCAAGTTGGTGACTACTCCATAGAGTCACCAACTTAGTCTATGATTGTGATTTTTGTTGTTGTTTAGTTTGGAGATGCAGCGCGGAAGCAGGCCCATTGGCCCACGGAGTCCACGCTGGCCGACGATCGCCCCGTACACTAGCACTATCCCACACACACTAGGGACGGTTTTACAATTTTTCCTGGAGTCAATTAACCTGCACGTCTATGGAGTGTGGAAGGAAACCAGGGCACCTCAAGATTCAAGATTCAAGAGAGTATACTGTCATGTGTCCCAGATAGGACAATGAAATTCTTGCTTTGCTTCAACACAACAGAACATAGTAGGCATGAATACAGAACAGATCAGTGTGTCCATATACCATTATATAAATATATACACACATGAATAAATTAACTGATAAAGTGCAATCCGAGCCAAGTTAATAGCTTGATGGCTGTGGGGATGTAGCTATTCCTGAAACATAGAAACATAGAAAATAGGTGCAGGAGTAGGCCATTCGGCCCTTCGAGCCTGCACCGCCATTTGATATGATCATGGCTGATCATCCAACTCAGTATCCCGTACCTGCCTTCTCTCCATACCCCCTGATCCCTTTAGCCACAAGGGCCACATCTAACTCCCTCTTAAATATAGCCAATAAACTGGCCTCAACTACCTTCTGTGGCAGAGAATTCCACAGATTCACCACTCTCTGTGTAAAAAATGATTTCCTCATCTCGGTCCTAAAAGTCTTCCCTCTTATCCTTAAACTGTGACCCCTAGTTCTGGACTTCCCCAACATCGGGAACAATCTTCCTGCATCTAGCCTGTCCAACCCCTTAAGAATTTTGTAAGTTTCTATAAGATCCCCCCCCAGTCTTCTGAATTCTAACGTGTACAAGCCGAGTCTATCCAGCCTTTCCTCATATGAAAGTCCTGCCATCCCAGGAATCAGTCTGGTGAACCTTCTCTGTACTCCTTCTATGGCAAGAATGTCTTTCCTCAGATTAGGAGACCAAAACTGTACGCAATACTCCAGGTGGTGGTCTCACCAAGACCCTGTACAACTGCAGTAGAACCTCCCTGCTCCTATACTCAAATCCTTTTGCTATGAATGCTAACATACCATTCGCTTTCTTCACTGCCTGCTGCACCTGCATTCCTACTTTCAATGACTGGTGTACCATGACACCCAGGTCTCGTTGCATCTCCCCCTTTTCCTAATCGGCCACCATTCAGATATCTGATCAACCTGGTCGTTGCAGTCTTCAGGCTCCTGTACCTTCTACCTGAAGGTAGTAGGGAGATGAGTGTGTGGCCAGGATGGTGTGGGGCCTTGATGATGCTGCCCTTTTTGAGGCAGCGACTGCGATAGATCCCCTCGATGGAAGGGAGGTCAGAGCCGATGATGGACTGGGCAGTGTTTACTACTTTTTGTAGTCTTTTCCTCTCCAGGGCACTCAAGTTGCCGAACCAAGCCACGATGCAACCGGTCAGCATGCTCTCTACTGTGCACCTGTAGAAGTTAGAGAGAGTCCTCCTTGACAAACCTGAAGAAAACCCACGCATTCGCGGGGAGAACGTGCAAACTCCGTAAGGGCAGCCACCGTAGTCAGGATCGAACCTGGGTCTCGGGCGCTGTAAGACAGCTGCTCTACCGCTGTGCCACCGTGCCTTCCCAAGTGATGTCTGAGCCTGGGCTGCTACTCTCCGATCCATGCCCACGCCAACCAAGACCTTGAACAATGTAGCACCATAACATGGAGGAAATTCATCTCACCTTCCCGACTGAAGGCTCTGTCTTACCTGTTTGCGGTCATCGGCGGTGAAGCGCGGCGTCGCCGGTAGCGGGGACCGCGCGGCAACGGCGAGAGCGTCGAGCCTATCCACCGGAGCGCCGCACGGATGCTGCGTGGGGGCCGAGTTAATTCAAACACGGCGGGTCCCACATGCTTGCGGTAAGAAAAAAAAAGGGCGGGCCGACTGCGATGACGTCGGCCCGCCGCACGTGACTCACCAGCGGCGGCTGTGGCGGCGGCCATCCTGATCGCGGCGCTGTAGCGGTGGCTGTGCCTGCGGCCGTGCAGCACACGTGCCTCACTGGCGGAGGCACGTGCGTCACTGGCAGAGGCTGTGGCAGTGGAGGTTTTGACGCACGGCGCTCGAGCCATACTGGCGGCGGCCCGTGCGAGCGGCCGTGCCGCACTCATGCATCACTGGTGGAGGTTGTGTGGTGAGTATTTAGTTTTGGACATTGTCGATTTTATTTTAGCACCGCGCGGTGTTGGGAACACCGCCGCACGGCCCGGGAATTGTACTTTCTCACGAGTGCGCGGTCTATGGCGGCAGATTCCTCCCGTTTCGCCGCCATAGACCGCAGACTCGTGAGACAGTCCTTTAAATTGTCCCTGGAGAGTGTGGGATAGTGTTAATGCAGTGCGGACTCGGTGGGCCGAAGGGCCTGTTTCCGCGCTGTATCTCCGAAACTAAAAACTCAAAACTAAAGCTTAGGGGGTATCAGGTACAAGGAGAGTTTTGACAGACTTGGATTGTTTTCTCTGGAACGTCGGTCGGTGGTTGAATGGAGAATTGATAGAAGTGTATAAAATTCTGAGCAGTGCTGATCGGGTGAACTGTCGGATCCAAATATCACTGTGGCAGCACGGTGGCACAGCGGTAGAGTTGAAGCCTTACAAGCACCAGAGATCCCGGTTCAACCTTGAGTACGGGTGCTGTCTGTACGGAGTTTGCACGTTCTCCCCGTGACCAGTGTGGATTTTCCCCAAGTGCTTCAGTTTGCTCCCACAGTCCAGTTGAAGGGTTTCGTTCAAAATTGTAAATTGTTCCCAGTGTATAGGATAGTGCTAGTATACGGGGATCGAAGGTCATAGCGGACTCGGTGGGCTGAAGGGCCTGTTTCCGCGCTGTACCTCTGAAGTCTAGATAGGGTAAATACACTGTGTCTTCAGCCTGGAGTAGAGGAATCATGAACCAGAGGACATACAGCCGGTATGAAGTGAGGGGGGGATAATTTTAATAGGAACCTGAGGGGCAACATTTTTACGCAAAGATTGGTAGGTGCATGGAACGAGCTGCCTTAGGATCTATCGCAATGTTTTAATAAAACATTTGGATAGGTACATGGGTAGGATAGGTATAGAGAGATATGGGCCAAACGCAGGCAGGCGTAGATGGAACATGTTTGTTTTTTGTTTTTGTATTTAAAAAAATGTTTTTAAATTCCAACATAATACAAAATCCCCAAAAAACCACAAAACCGTGGTGACACACCCACCACCATGTAACAGAATCACCAAACTATTCAGACATTAAATTACAGACAACTATGTCACAAGTGAAGAAAGACATTCTTGCCATAGAGGGCTACCTGGGATGGCAGGACTTTCATATGAAGAAAGACTGGATAGACTCGGCTTGTACTCGCTAGAATTTAGAAGATTGAGGGGGGATCTGATAGAAACTTATAAAATTCTTAAGGGGTTGGACAGGCTAGATGCAGGAAAATTATTCCCGATGTTGGGGAAGTCCAGAACAAGGGGTCACAGTTTAAGGATAAGGGGGAAGTCTTTTAGGACCGAGATGAGAATTTTCTTTTTCACACAGAGAGTGGTGAATCTGTGGAATTCTCTGCCACAGAAGGTAGTTGAGGCCAGTTCATTGGCTATATTTAAGAGGGAGTCAGATGTGGCCCTTGTGGCTAAAAGGATCAGGGGGTATGGAGAGAAGGCAGGTACATGATACTGAGTTGGATGATCAGCCATGATCATATTGAATGGCGGTGCAGGCTCGAAGGGCCGAATGGCCTACTCCTGCACCTATTGTCTATGTTTCTATGTTTCTATGACACCACCCTCTCCAACACCACCCGGGCGCGGATGTGACCCCGGTAAAGGGGCAAGCATCTGGCTCGGGCAAAGCTCTCGTCCGCCTTGCGCCGTGACTCGTGGATGGACAGCTTGGCCAGGCCTAGGAGCAACCCAACCAGGCCTGCCCACTCCGTCGATCCCGTCACCAGTCCTTCGGTCGCTGACTGACAGCAGAGCCACTCCTCCCCCTACGGACCCTAGGTGGAGTGGCGGTGCTCCTTGCCCTCCGGACCCTGGCTACAAGGGACGCCTGTTTCCACGGTCCAACCCTATGACGCTGCAAATATATTCTGCACCTTGTAGAGCAGATATCTCGGCGCAATGTTCGGCACAGACATTGCGGGCGGAAGGGCCTGCACCTGCGCTGCACTGTTCTGTGTTATATGTGAAAATACCCGAGCGTCGCTGTGTTGGACATTGACTGGTGGTTTGCACAGAAGACCAGGTAAATCTGTTTAAATTAAAACCCTGGAGAGACAACGCCTACTCTTCACCCACTCTTTAAATCTGCTACTTTACTGCAAGTGTTTGAAAAAAAAAAAAGTGCTCATATTGCTTTTAGTGCAATTAAAACAACAAGAGAATTGAGATCAATCTATAATATGGAAAAGAGACTTCACATTGGGTAATTACAGTACAGAGCCGATGTCCAAAGCGTGCTCGGAATGTATTTGGCTCAGACACAATGGGAGGCCGTTAGAAAATTGCTCTCTTTGTTGCCAATAGGCTCTAATAAGCTCAAATAAGCCCTTCCTTTGCTGAATAGCTCCTTACATATGGAATAGAGTTTTAAATCATATTTTGGACATTTAAAGGTGTAAACAAAATATGTTCCATTAGATTATTGCTCATTATAAAGGAAACAGCGCTTGTTAACATGAAAGCTGAGGGAGAAGAGAGAGAGAGAAAGAGAGAAATAGAGGGTCAGAATCATCGGATGCAAAACATTTTTGTAAACATCAGATGTTAGCAAGAATTTCATTGTCCTATCTGGGACACATGACAATAAACTCTCTTGACGACTTGTCTGCCTGGGCATCGTGCGCTCAGTTGCTCTTGAGCTGGGAGTGTGGCGGGATGCCCTGCTTGTTTGGATGGGAGCAGCTGCAGTGATCAACTGCATTGAACAGTGATGTTGCACATGTTTCTATGTTATATGTGAAAATATCTGAGCGTTGTATGGAGAGTTTGGGAAGGCTAGAGGACTTTATTCACAGTCATACGTCAGGCAGCGTTGCGGGAACAGACCCAACGGGTCTGCACTTGGTCTAGTATCCCTTCAAACCTTTCTTATCCATGTACCTGTCGACAGGTTTCTTAAACGTTGCGATAGTTCCTGCCTCAACCGCAGTGCTTCTTCCAGCAGCTCGTTCTATACACCCACCGCCCTTTGTGTAAAAACTAATCTTCACTGCCTGCACGTGATTCATGTGCCCCCCCCCCCCCCCATCCCCTCCCCCTGCGGTCTCCTTTAAACTTTGCCCCTCTCACGTTAAAGCTATGGTCTCTCGTTTTTCATGAGGTTAATTCCCGGGGATGGCGGGACTGTCATATGTTGACAGAATGGAGCGGCTGGGCTTGTACACTCTGGAGTTTAGAAGGATGAGAGGGCATCTCATTGAAACATTATTAAGGGATTGGACACGCTAGAGGCAGGAAACATGTTCCCAATGTTGGGGGAGTCCAGAACCAGGGGCCACAGCTAAGGAATAAGCGGGAGGACATTTAGAACGGAGATGAGGAAAAACGTTTTCACCCAAAGAGTTGTGAATCTGTGGAATACTCTGCCTCAGAAGACAGTGGAGGGCAATTCATTGGATGCTTTCAAGAGAGAGCTAGATAGGGCTCTTGAAGATAGCGGAGTCAGGGGATATGGGGAGAAGGCAGGAACGGGGTACTGATTGTGGATGATCAGCCATGATCACATTAAATGGCGGTGCTGGCTCGAAGGCCTACTCCTGAATCTATTGTCTATTGTCGATAACATTTCCACCCTGGGAGAAAGGTTCTGACTGACTACCCCGATGTATGCCTCTATCTGCAGTATATATTGATCATCATTTTATATACTTCAACTGGTTCTCCCCTCATCTGCAACTCTGTGGAATAAACAATCCAAGAAGGCTCCGCATTCCCCGCACCAACTGATTATTCCACTGATTATTGGCCAAAACACATCTTTAACCCTTAGATGCCCCGCATGTGGAGAGGCCATCTCCCCACTTTTGGAATCGTAAAGACCTTTGTCATTCCTCCTCTCTTTCTCGGGTCATAGTCATACAGCGTGGAAACAGGCCCTTCGGCCCAACTTGCCCACGCCGCCCAACATGTCCCATCTATACTAGTCCCAACTGCCTACGTTTGGCCCATATCCCTCTAAACCTATCCTGTCCACGCACTTGCCCAAATGTATTTTAAAAAGTTGTGATAGTACCTGCCTCAACTACCTCGCCCAGCAACTCGTTCCATGCACCCACCACCCTCTGTGTGAAAAAGCCCCTACGGTTCCTATTACATTTTTTCCCCTCTCACCTTAAATCTATGATCTCGGCTTCTTGATTCCCCTACTCTGGGTAAAAGATTCTGTGCATGTACCCTTTCTATTCCTCTCATGATTTTGTACGCTTCTATAAGATCACCTGTCATATTCCTGCGCTCCAAGGAATAGTGTCCTAGCCTGCCCAACCTCTCCCTACAGCTCAGGCCCTCAAGTCCTGGCAACATCGTAAATCTTCTCTGCACTCTTTCCAGCTTAAGAACATCTTTCTGCAGAGACGCTGCATGAGTTACCACAGCACTTTGTGTCTATCTTTGTGAACATCCTTCTGATAACAGATGACCAAAACTGACCCAAGAGGGGAGGGAACAGGAGGTAAGGAAAGGCCAGAACAAAGCAGGGCCAGCAACAGTCTCCGCCGGTTCCCTCCCCTCTACTTTCATTCTGAAGAAGGGTCCCAACCCAAAAAGGTCACCCATCCTTTTTCTCCAAAGATGCTGCCTGATCTGTCGAGTTAAGGGCCTGTCCCACTTACGCGACCTTTTCGGCGACTGCCGGCACCCGCCATAGGTCGCCGAAAATTTTCAACGTGATGAAAATTCAGCGGCAACCAGAAAGACGCTACAACTCTTTGGGCGACTGAGGAGATGACTCGCGACCATACAGGCGACACCCTGGCGACATGTCGCGGGATGAAGCCTGTATGGTCATGAGTAGTCGCCCCAAAGAGTCCTTGTTCTGGCCGCCACTGGATTTTCAACGTGTTGAACATTTTCGGCAACCTGTAACGACCTATGACGGGTGCCGGCAGTCGCCGGAAAAGTTGCGTAAGTGGGACAGGCCCATTCCTCCAGCACTTTGTGTCTATCTCCAATTATTTCACATTCTGATCTCTTAGGATAAAGGGGAGGCCATTTAAGACTGAGGTGAGAAAAGCACTTTTTCACAAAGAGAGTTGTGAATTTGTGGAATTCCCTGCCACAGAGGGCAGTGGAGGCCAAGTCACAGGATGGATTTAAGAGAGAGTTAGATAGAGCTCTAGGGGTTAGTGGAGTCAAGGGATATGGTGAGAAGGCAGGCACGGGTTATTGATAGGGGACGATCAGCCATGATCACAATGAATGGCGGTGCTGGCTCGAAGGGCTGAATGGCCTCCTCCTGCACCTATTTTCCATGTTTCTATGTTTCTATGTTTCATGAGAAACAGACACTGATGGAAACTGCATTCCCAAAATAAAAAAGGCCAGCAGCCTTAAAATATATATCAAGTGAGAAGCATGATATAGATTCTATAGATACAACACACCTCATTGATATTGAAAGTACGCTTAACTTTCCTTTCATCCAGCAAGGTGTTTAACATTTATATTGGAACGTACACCTCCAGCTCTCATTATTACAAGCTGTTCTCCCACTCCTATCTTCCGAATGGCATGTCAATTTAAATCACCATTGTAACTCCAATTTCAGTGAGGCTTTTCAAGTTTTTGTTTTAAGGCGAGGCTCTGATTTTTACTCCCTTTGCTCTTTCCTTCAAAAAAAAGGAATCTGTAATTTGAACTTTAGAAAAATGCACATCCGTGCATAAAATTCATATGAACGCGTGTAGTATTTTTGCCCATCAAGTTTCACCAGCGAGCTTGCCTGAATCGCTTACGTTTAATTGCAAGAAGATTTATTCCAAGTAAATTTCTCGTAGCTGAATGGCAGGTATGCAAATCCTTTTTTTTTTAAGCCTTTGTTAAAGGCAAAAGTTTAAAAAAAAAAGTCTTATGTTAACCAGAGAGAAACTTCCTCACCGGAACCAAAGTTATAGCTATGAAAAGGATTGGAATAGTCTGCAAAGAAAGTGCTGGAAAGTACTGGAATGTACAGGAATGTAAGGCCATTGTGAATGCTCAATTGTAATCATGTACTGTCTTTCCCGCTGACTGGTTAGCACGCGACAAAAAGCTTTTCACTGTACCTCGGTACACGTGACATTAAACTAAACCGAACTGAAACCCGCAGTGGGCAGCCACGGTGGGGCAGCAAATGCAGCGCCGGAGACCCGGGTTCGATCCCGACTACGGGTGGTGTCTGTACGGAGTATAAACCAGCATCTGCAGTTCCTTCCGACACGGTATCAAGATTGAATTCTCCAATTCTATGTCGTAAGTAGTAGGCCCCTCTCGGTCATGACTGACCATGGGTGATGCATCCTGGTCGGATGCAAGCCTGGGCGATGTCATATGGAGGACAGGCTGTTGCCCATGCAGCACGTCCCCCCCTCTCCACGTCGCTGATCGATCCAAAGGAACAGCAGGGCCGTCACAGTTTGGCACCAGCGCCGTCGCAGGAGCTGCCAGAGCGAGGTTGTAGACAACGACGAACTGCCTTAGGGGCTCCGACTCCGGATTGTCTTGAGGTTTACTCCTGGAGCCTTTTCCATGACTGGATACGGCCACAAGGCAGTGGAGGTTTAAATCAGAGTTTCCCCTCTCCTAGATGGACTGCCTTCCCAGGCTGACGAGCCCCATCTGCCCCGAGACTCGTGGGGGCGGGAGCGTCTACCTTCCCGTGCAGGTCTACAGCACCTGCCCACTGCCCAAATTTTATGTAATCCCACCCTCTATTCCACTTCTCTCTTTCCTGTGCTCCCCATCCTCTCTCTGCACCCTGGAGCCCAACACTTACCCACTTCACCCCATTCCATTTCTGCTCAACACTGCCCCCTTCCACACATCCCTCCCTCTGCCTTTCCTTTTCACTCCTCTTCTTATCTGACATCCTTCTGTTTCCTTTTCGCCACCAGCCTTTGCCCCTCAACCCACCCATGGGCTAATCACTCGTACCCACCTACCACTTGCCAGGCTTTGTCCAGCCACCACCTCTCTTTTCCAACTTTCTCTCCCCACCCCCCATCTCCGACCTCTCCCTCCACCCCCCCCCCCCCCACATTCTATGTGAACCACACACCTCGCTTTGCATTAAAATGAACATGAGATGCCCGCCCATACTATCTTGATTAGAAATAAAAACTCTATCAGGTTCTAGAAACATAGAAACATAGAAAAATAGGTGCAGGAGGAGGCCTTTCAGCCCTTCGAGCCAGCACCGCCATTCATTGCGATCATGGCTGATCGTACCCAATCAATAACCCGTGCCTGCCTTCTCCCCATATCCCTTGACTCCACTAGCCCCTAGAGCTCTATCTAACTCTCTCTTTAATCATCCAGTGACTTGGCCTCCACTGCCCTCTGTGGCTGGGAATTCCACAAATTCACAACTCTCTGGGTGAAAACGTTTTTTCTCACATCAGTCTTAAATGGCCTCCCCTTTATTCTAAGACTGTGGCCCCTGGTTCTGAACTCGCCCAACATTGGGAACATTTTTCCTGAATCTAGCTTGTCCAGTCCTTTTATAATTTTATATGTCTCTATACGATCCCCCTCATCCTTCTAAACTCCAGTGAATACAAGCCTAGTCTTTTCAATCTTTCCTCATATGACAGTCCCGCCATCCCAGGGATCAATTTTGTGAACCTACGCTGCACTGCCTCAATCACAAGGATGTCGTTCCTCAAATTAGGAGACCAAAACTGTACACAATACTCATCTGGAGTATTGTGTACAGTTTTGGTCTCCTAATTTGGTCTTACCAGAGCCCTATACAACTGCAGAAGGTGTATTGGTAAAAGGTTGCTCCCCCATCTGATCAGGGCAAATCACAGTCTTTCATAGTTTAGTTTAGTTTAGTTTAGAGATACAGTGCAGAAACAGGCTCTTCGGCCCACCGAGTCCACGTCGACCGGCGAACACACACATTAACACTATCTAATGGGCCTGTACCACTTAGGCGACTCTTTAGGCGACTGCCAGGGACTAATTTTAATGGAATTCACCTACCACACCTGGCGACAACCTACGACAGCAAAAAATTGTCGCCACTGTCGCCGAAAAATTTTCAACATGTTGAAAATGTTGTCGCCTGTAGTCGCCCAAAAAAA
>CM075977.1:393751962-393790698 GCA_038087875.1 Malacoraja senta
ACAGCAAAAAATTGTCGCCACTGTCGCCGAAAAATTTTCAACCATGTTGAAAATGTTGTCGCCTGTAGTCGCCCAAAAAATTGCCTAAGACAGGCCCATCACACACACTAGGGACAATTTACAATTACACCAAGCCAATTAACCTACAAACCCGCACGTCTTTGGAGTGTGGGAGGAAACGGGAGCACCCGAAGAAAACCCACGCAGGTCACGGGGAGAACGTACAAACTCCGTACAGACTGCGCCCGCAGTCAGGATCGAACCCGCGTCTCTGGCGCGGTAAGGCAGCAACTCTACCGCTGCGCCACTCTTGTTGAGTTCAGTGTGTGCAATGCAAAATGGAATAGCTGACAAAGAGGCTGCCTGCCTTTTGTGTTCCATTTGTCTGCAGCGATCTTATCAAATTCAATCTTTACGCGATGGTTTTGAATCTTTTCATTCCTTTGGAAACACGACAAGGAAGTGTTCTATCTCTGCCATTGTCTTGAGTTGCCTGCTTAGAGTTCCACGCGCTTCAAATTAACAAGGGAAGAAAAAAAATCCCACGCAGCCTTTGTTTAATTTTCTCCTTCTCGCTGAATATATTCAACCAACTTTGTTAAGATGTTCTGTTTCTTTGGTAGCTGATTAAAGTAACCAACTGTTTAAGAAAGAACTGCAGATGCTGGAAAAATCGAAGGTAGACAATAATGCTGGAGAAACTCAGCGGGTGAGGCAGCATCTATGGAGCGAAGAAATAGGTGATGTTTCGGGTCGAGCCTGTGGAATTCTCCGCCTCAGAGGGCGGTGGAGGCAGGTTCTCTGGATGCTTTCAAGAGAGAGCTAGATAGGGCTCTCAAAGATAGCAGAGACATGGGATATGGGGAGAAGGCAGGAACTGGGTACTGATTGGGAATGATCAGCCATGATCACATTGAATGGCGGTGCTGGCTCGAAGGGCCGAATGGCCTACTCCTGCACCTATTGTCTGTTGTCTATTGAGACCCTTCTTCAGACTGGTGTGGAGGTGGGGGGGGGGGGGGTGGGATGAAGAAAGGAAGAGGCGGAGACAGTAGGCTGTGGGAGAGCTGGGAATGGGAGGGGAAGGAGGGAGAAAGCAAGGACTACCTGAAATTGGAGAAGTCAATGTTCTTACCGCTGGGGTGTAAACTGCCCAAGCGAAATATGAGGTGCTGCTCCTCCAATTTGCTGGAGTAACCGATTGTATCTCTAATTGGTATAGTTTCTAAATACAGCTACGGCCCACCGAGTCCATGCCGACCATCGATCACCCATACACTAGTTGTATTTCATCCCTCCGCACACCAGGGGCAATTTAGAGAAGTCAATTGACCTACAAACCTGCACATCTTTGGAATGTGGGAGGAAACTCGAGCACCCGGAGAAAGCCCACGTGCAAACTCCACACAGACAGGTAGCACTGGTAGTCAGGATCAAGCCTGGGTCTCCGGCGCTGTGAGGCAGCGACTCTACCACAGCACCACTGTGGTATACAGATGGTTAGAAGATTTATTATGGACGAATGGCAAAGTTATTTGTGGTCCTGAGACGGCCCAGAGGGCATCGGGCGAGATGTCACGTTCAGAAATGGGGCAGGCAATTTGTGGAGGGCGGCGCAGCTGGTGGAGCTGCTGCCTCACAGCACCAGGGACCCGGGTTCGATGCTGACCTCGGGCACCTTGGCTATGTGCGGAGTTTGCACGTTCTCCCTGGGACCACGTGGGTTTCCGCCGGGTGCTCCGGTCTCATCCCACAACCCAAAGACGTGCAGGTTTGTAGGCTAATTGACCCCCTGTAAAATTGCCCCCGGTGAGCAGGGAGCAGATGACAGAACACGGGGGGATCGATGGTCGGCTTGGACTCGGTGGGCTGTAGGGCCCTGTTTCCTTGCTGTATCTCTAAACTAAACATCTGCAAACAGCGAAGGTGATACTGAGTAAATAACTTGTTTTCGAGGCGTTGCTATATCATGTTGTGTGCCAGTGGTTATACTAAACGCATTACGGGAGACGACAAAGATGATTCAATCATGATAGATAAGAGGATGCCAGAGGAATGCATCAAAGAGACATATCAAAGAGTGTTGGCCAGGGAACGAGGGAGAAATAGAATCGTAGCATCAAGCTGTGGAAAGAATTGAGTTTAGCTTAATTTAGTTTCGAGATGCAGCGTGGAAACAGGCACTTTAGCCCATCGACTCCGTGCCGACAAGCAATCCTCGCACTATCTTACAATTTACAATAGACAATAGACAATAGGTGCAGGAGTAGGCCATTCGGCCCTTCGAGCCAGCACCGCCATTCAATGTGATCATGGCTGATCATCCCCAATCAGTACCCCTGTTCCTGCCTTCTCCCCATATCCCCTGACTCCGCTATCTTTAAAAGCCCTATCCAGCTCTCTCTTGAAAGCATCCAGAGAACCTGCCTCCACCGCCCTCTGAGGCAGAGAATTCCACAGACTCACAATTGGACAATTTACAATTTTTCCCCAAAGCTAATTAACCTACCAACCTGCGCGTCTTTGGAGTGTGGGAGGAAACCGGAGCACCAGGAGAAAACCCACGCAGTCAAGGGGAGAACGTACAAACTCCGTACAGACAAGCACCCGTAGTCGGGATCGAACCCGCGTCTCTGACGCTGTGAGGCAGCAACTCTACCGCTGCGCCACCGTGCCGCCGTAATAAAAAAAAACTGCTGCAAGGGCTCAGAGCATTTGTGGTCAAATAAATGGTTGGCCGGTTCGCCCCCAGCAACCATCCCTGTGACTCCACAGATGCTGCCTGGACCACTGAGTTCTGCCGGTAACGTGCTTTCGGTTCCAAATTACGGTGTCCAGTCTCCTTTGTTTCCAATGCAGCTGCGATCTGTACCGCTGACCGAGTTAATTCTTTTTAACTGAACTTCACTTTAGAGTGGGTGTCACCGGTAATGGTGGCATTTATTTCTATAAAACCAGAATGAGGCCATTCGGTCCATCGAGTCTGCTCCACCGTTCTATTCTGGCTGGTCTAGCGTCGGAGTGATAGATCGTGGAAACAGGCCCTTTGGCCCAACTTGCCTACACCGGCCAACGTGTGCCATCTACACTAGTCCCACCTGCCTGCATTTGGCCCATCTCCCTCCAAACCTGTCCTATCCATGCGCCTGTCCAATTGTTTCTTACACCTTGTGATAGTACCTGCCTCAACTACCTACACTCGGAGGTTAGTCCGTATCCAGACCGAGCTGCCAGATGAAGTTATATAACTTTTTTAATGACGTTTGGACAGATTTATGGATGGAAAGAGCTTGTAGGGCTCTGGGCCAAATGCAGGCAAATGGATCGACATGGTTGGCATTGACAAGGTGGGCTGAAGGGCTTGTTTAGCTCCATGGCACTCTGACGTTTTTTGCTCAGTCTTTCATTTATATGGCTTTTTTTTCCCCGTAGAGATTTATGGCCCCATTTGACAGCCTATACTTCATGAACAGAATTATGGAGGCGGCTTTGAAAACGTTGCGAGACAATAACAAGGGAAAGAAAGGAAAGGTTCCTTGCATAGAACATCTTATCAAATCCTCAGGCTGCTCCAGATCTATTTGGAGCAGTGAAATGTGTTTGAAGTGCGGGTGCTGCTGCCTCACAGCATCGGAGACCTGCCTTCAATCTCAACCTCGGGTGCTGCCTGTACGGAGTTTGCACGTTCTCCCTGTGACATAGAAACATAGAAACATAGGTGCAGGAGTAGGCCACTCGGCCCTTTGAGCCTGCACCACCATTCAATATGGTCATGGCTGATCATCCAACTCTGTATCCTGTACCTGCCTTCTCTCCATACCCCCTGATCCCTTTAGCCACAAGGGCCACATCGAACTCCCTCTTAAATATAGCCAATGAACTGGCCTCAACTACATTCTGTGGCAGAGAATTCCAGAGATTCACCACTCTCTGTGTGAAAAATGTTTTTCTCAACTCAGTCCTAAAAGATTTCCCCTTTATCCTTAAACTGTGACCCCTTGTTCTGGACTTCCCCGACATCGGGAACAATCTTCCTGCATCTAGCCTGTCCAACCCCTTAAGAATTTTGTAATTTTCTATTTTCTCCGGGTGTTCCGGTTTCCTCCCACACTCCCACGAAGACACGCGGGTTTTGCACGTTACCTGGTTTCTGCAAATTGTCCCAAGTGTGCAGGATGCGCGAGTGGGAAAGCATAGGTGAACTCACTGTGGTGGATGTTAATTTGTGTTTATTGTGTGTTTTGTTATTTATTATTATATGTATGACTGCAGGCAACAAAATTTCGTTCAGACCGAAAGGTCTGAATGACAAATAAAGGAATCTCTAATAGAATGAGTTTACAGGTAGACGTAGACTCGGTGGGCTGAAGGGCCTGTTTCCGCGTTGTATCTCTCAACAGGGCTGCTCTTTTATAGAACAATATAGACCAAGAAAGCACACCTACTACCTTAGAAGGGTCAGGGAGTTCAGCATCTCTCACCAACCTCTACAGATGTACTTGGTTTTGACTGGATTGTATTTATGCATGGTAACATCTAATCCATTTTTGTTAGCATGTAAAACAAAACTTTTCACTGTACCTCGGTACATGTGGCAATAACAAACCTCAACCTTAACCTGGGCCCTATCCTTGTGTGTGAACAGGCCCTTCGGCCCATCGAGTGTGCACCGACCACCGACAGCCCGCACAGTTCTTTCTTATCCCACTTTCCCATTCAACACATTCGGTGCAATTTCGAGAGGCCAATTAATCTACGAACCCGTACGCCTTTCGCATGTGGGAGGAAACCGCAGCACCTGGAGAAATCCCGCATGGTCACAGGGAAAATGTACAAACACCGCACAGACAGCACCCGAGGTCAGGATCGAACCAGGGTATCTGGCGCTGAGAGCAGCAGCTCTACCGCTGCACCACCCGTGCAATCCTACATAACGCGATTAACCTTCCAAAGGTGTTGCCCAGTTTCTGGGTGAAACCACAAGGCAGAGTTAGCTCTTCTGGTAAAAGTTAACCGTCGCAGGTGGAAGAATATGCTTGCAATGTGAAGGTCTTTTGATCTTCCTGACTCATACCTTGACGATGTCACAGTTACCTAATGTTTCAGTCAAATGGAGATATTACCGCTGATCTCAGGAAGTTAAATAATTCAGGGGGTACTAAAATAATGCCTATTGTTAAACCAGGAGATGCATGATCGCACAAGTCTGCTCCTCAGATGAAAAGGAACAAGGACATTCTTGCCATAGAGGGAGTACAGAGAAGGTTCACCAGACTGATTCCTGGGATGTCAGAACTTTCATAGGAAGACTGGATAGACTTGGCTTGTACTCGCTAGAATTTAGAAGATTGAGGGGGGATCTTATTGAAACTTACAAAATTCTTAAGGGGTTGGACAGGCTAGATGCAGGAAGATTGTTCCCGATGTTGGGGAAGTCCAGGACAAGGGGTCACAGTTTAAGGATAAGGGGGAAGTCTTTTAGGACCGAGATGAGAAAAAAACATTTTTCCCACAGAGAGTGGTGAATCTGTGGAATTCTCTGTCACAGAAGGTAGTTGAGGCCAGTTCATTGGCTATATTTAAGAGGGAGTTAGATGTGGCCCTTGTGGCTAAAGGGGTCATGGGTATGGAGAGAAGGCAGGTACAGGATACTGAGTTGGATGATCAGCCATGATCATATTGAATGGCGGTGCAGGATCGAAGGGCCGAATGGCCTACTCATGCACCTATGTTTCTATGTTTCTATGTTTCTAATTATATTACCGGTAACCTGTGTGGTCTGAAGTGGTTTTAAGTTTCAACACCTCATTTGCATGGGAGTAGAGAATAATTAGAAATAGGATGAAGTGCAGTCCACTTGGTCCCTTGAGTTCATTGTGCAGTTCAGTAAGGGCATAGCTGATACTCCATCTCAATATTTTGGCAGCATGGTGGTGCAGCGGTCGAGCTACTGTCTTACAGCGCCAGAGACCCGGGTTTGGTCCTTGCTTGTCTGTATGCTCTTCCCGTGACCAGTGTGAGTTGTCTCCGGGATCTCCGGTTTCCTCCCACACTCCAAAGACGTACAGGTTTGTATGTATGTCATTTGGCTTGATATACTTGCCAATTGTCCCCAGTGCCTGTTTCCGCACTGTATCTCTAAACTAAACTGAAGAAAAATCTGAAGAAGGGTCCCAACCCATAATCGTTCCCTGCTCAAATGATGAGTTACTCAAGCATTAAGTGCTGAGTTAAAGCCCTGTCCCACTATACGAGTTCATTCAAGAGTTCTCCCGAGTTTGGCCCTGATTCAAGCTCAGAGATTTACGGTAATGGCCGCTCGTAAGTATTCGGGGCACTTGTGGACATTTTTCAACATGTTGATAAATCTTCACGAGTCTTCCCGAGCTTATCCCGTTTCCCGAGTACCTGCCGTCAGCGTTACGAACCGCTAAGAGACGTCCCAAGCTCCGACGTACCCGCTACGTACATTCTCCGTGCTTACCACGAGTTTGATTTTTTTTTTTAACTCGGGGGAGCTCTTGGGTAAACTCGTACAGTGGGACATGGCTATTACCCGCTGAGTTACTCAAGCACTTTGTGTTTTACTGAAGATTCTACCATCTGCAGTTCCTAGGGTCTCATCATCTGGTAGTGCCTGCGTGATATACAGCACAGCCAATTTCTGCACAGCAAGGTCCCAACAGCAGCAAAGGAACCCATGAGCAATTTCAGGTGCTGTTTCAAGATCCTGGGAAAATGACATCAGAAAATTGTGCTGTGGGACCTTGAACATAGTGAGGTCAGAAGTTTGAGGAGGTGCCAAGAAAATTTACCAGCACCCAAAGGCCTGTGCTGGAGGGAGAAGTTAGGCTAGGACCATAGCTTGGAGCACAGGAGGATGAGGTGTGATAGTTTAGTTTAGAGATACAGCGCGGAAACAGGCCCTTTCGGCCCACGGGTCCGTGCCGACCAGCGATCACCGCACATTAACACTATCCCACACCCACTGGGGACAATTTTTACATTTACACCAAGCCAATTAACCTGCAAACCTGCACTTCTTTGGAGTGTGGGAGGAAACTGAAGATCTCGGAGAAAACCCACGCAGGTCACGGGGAGAGCGTACAAACTCCGTACAGACAGCACTCGTAGTCGGGATCGAACCCGGGTCTCCGGCGCTGCATTCGCTGGGAGGAAACCGGGGCACCCGGAGAAAACCCACGTGGTCACAGGGAGAACGTTAAACTCTGCATGGACAGTATCCGTGGTCAGGATCGAACCCGGGTCACCGGCACAGTGGGACAGCAGCTCTACCACTGCGCCACCGTGGCGTCGTCTCTGGTGTGACAGGTTCATTGTTTCTGCAAATTGCTTCAATTGGGTAAAGAATGGATGCGAAAAGCGGCGTCACACGGAACTAGTGTGAACGGGTGATCATTGCTCACCGAAGGGCCTGTATGCATGAATTTAAGTTTTTATGAATAAGTTTATTGGCCAAGTATTCACATACAAGGAATTTGCCTTGGTGCTCCAAGTGACAACAGTGACAGTTAGGAATGACACACAAAACATTAAACATTAATAATAAAACATTATTGATTAAACATGTTTGGGAACTGCTCTGCCCAGGACAAGAAGGCTCTGCAGAGAGTAGTGCGTTCGGCCGAACGCACAATGGGAACTTCACTCGCCCCCCTGCAGGAACTATACATCAGAAGGTGTAACTCCAGAGACAATAAGATCATGGGAGACCCCTTCCACCCCAGCAACGGACTGTTCCAGCTGCTAGTGTCAGGCAAACGCCTCCGTTGCCATGCTGTGAGAACGGAGAGGATGAGAAGGAGTTTCTTCCCAGAGGCCATTAGGACTGTAAACTCCTACCTCACCAGGGACTAACTTCACTGTACCATTCTACTGGGATTTTTTCCTTCCACAATATGTAATATGTAAAAGAATATGTGATTCTGTTCCATTCTGTTTGAAGTTTGTTTGTTTGTTTTTTGCATGAAGTCCGTGAGCATTGTCACTTTTCATGTCACTGCGCATCTCGTATGTGTATGTGACGAATAAACTTGACTTGACTTGACTTGACATGTGAATGAAATAAAATACCAGAGCAAAAGGAGGCTACAGATTTTTGATTATTGAGGAAGGACATTCTTGCTATTGAGGGAGTGCAGCGTAGGTTTACAAGGTTAATTCCCGGGATGGCGGGACTGTCATATGCTGAGAGAATGGAGCAGCTGGGCTTGTATACTCTGGAGTTTAGAAGGATGAGAGGGGATCTTATTGAAACATATAAGATTATTAAGGATTTGGACTCGCTAGAGGCAGGAAACATGTTCCCGATGTTTGGGGAGTCCAGAACCAGGGGCCACGCAGTTTAAGAATAAGAGGTAAGCCATTTAGAACGGAGACGAGGAAACACTTTTTCTCTCAGAGAGTTGTGAGTCTGTGGAATTCTCTGCCTCAGAGGGCGGTGGAGGCCGGTTCTCTGGATGCTTTCAGGAGAGAGCTAGATAGGGCTCTTAAAGATAGCGGAGTCAGGGGATATGGGGAGAAGGCAGGAACGGGGGATACTGATTGGGGATGATCAGCCATGATCACATTGAATGGCAGTGCAGGCTCGAAGGACCGAATGGCCTGTTCCTGCACCTATTGTCTATTGTCAATTGAATAGAGCTAGTGCTTGTGGAAAAAAAGTTGTTTTTATGTCTGGTTGTGGCTGCATCTGCATCTGCTGCATCTGCAAACTAAACTAAAGCCCCGGTCCCACTTTCCCGAGTTACTCATGAAATGTCCCGAGTTTTCCCCTTGATTCAAACTCGGAGAATTACGGTAATAGCCAGCCCCATGTACTCGGGGTTATTTTTTTTACTCGTGGACATTTTTCAACACGCTGAAAAAAACGTCCCGACTTACCTGATGCCCCGAGTTCCTACGGCTGGCATAACGAGCCGTTACGAAACATCTACGGACTCCTACAGCGTCCTGCGGACTCGCTACGGACATTCTCCGAGTTTGAAGCAAGGCAAAAACTCGGGAGAATTCGTGAGTAACTCGGGAAAGTGGGCCAGGCCCTTAAGTGTACTTTCCCACTACTGCCCAGAGTTGAACTTTGCCAGAGGTCTGTGATGTTTACACTTTATCTGCACGTTACCACACGAGCAACACGTGGAATTTAACAAGCTGAGGTGCGAACTCGAAACCGATCTCACAAAAAACATTGAAGGAATGGAGACGTTATTAACATCAACATATCCTCGCGTGTCTTTGCCTGCAGTTTTTAACCAAGGTCATTTGTTTTAAATGAGCTTGCATTCATTAAAATCACGGACAAAGCAGCTTCATAGGAAGACGTTGAAACTGCTCACTATTAATATCAGGCAGGATAAATTTCAACCCTAGAGTATGCTGCGTGTTCAGAATAAATCTCCCAGGCTGGAGATTGGAATGGAAAAGATTGGGGACATTTCGAATGCAAGTAGGCGGATTGGGCAGCATCTCTGGAGAACATGGATCGGTGACGTTCTGAGTCAAGACCCTTCTTCAGACTGAAGATAGGAGTAGCGGAGGGGGAGAGGGGTGGGGAGGTGGGGGCAGAAGAACGCTTGAGGAGAAACAAGACATAGTATGGAAGGTAACAATCTGAAGAAGGGTCTCGACCCGAAACGTCACCTATTCCTTTTCTCCAGAGATGCTGCCTGACCCGCTGAGTAACTCCAGCATTTTGTGTCTATCATGGCAGGTAACAGGTGGACATAGGTGAGGGGGGTAGTGAGTGGTTGATACTCAGATGGTTGATAAAAACACAAGATAAAAGCTGTCCAGGGTCTGACCTGCCCAGAGGAGCATGGGGTGAAGATCAACAGACTTGGTACTGGAGTTGGGCGTTTCAAAGCCAGCGTGTGGAGATGTAGACTCCGCCAGAGCCCAGCCTGTGAATGCGGAGCAGAACAACAGACAGCCAACCATGTCATCTCTGGGTGCCCGCTCTACCACCCACCAAATGGAGCTCGGTCAGGGCCTGGCAGACATTGACGCAGAGACAACAACCTGGCTGCTCAACACCCGGCTTGAGATCTAACTATTCTTTTGGTTTATGTTTCATTCGCAAGAAGAAGAACGTGGTTGGAACAAAGGCCAGATATAAGAGCAGAAGGTGTGAGACAGGTTTGAAGAGTTGCAGATTGTGAAGCCAGATAGTAACAGAAGGGGCATGGGGTTGGAGGGTGGAAATAGGGGGGTGTCCAGGTGGGGCACAGATGGGGGGGTTGGGGGAGAAAAAGTGGGAGCGTGGTTGGTGGGAGGGGACGGGGGTGGTTAGTTAGAGGTTACCTACTATTGGAGAATTCAATGTTCATACTGTTTGGTTGTAAGCTACCCAAGCCATGTGAGAACTCACCAGAATTGAGACGGCACAACCCGCCATCGCCGTTACCGACGGGCCACCACCACCCAAGTGAAGTACCAGGTGCCGTTTCTCCGGCTTGCTTGTGGCCTCACTCTGGCAATGGAGGAGGCCCAGGACAAGAAAAAAATGGTCAGAATGGGAATGGGAAGGTGAGTTAAAATGGTTGGCAACCCGGAGACCCAGCCGGCCTTGGCGGACCGAGGGCAAGTGTTCAGCGAAAGGATCGCCCTGGTCTCACCGATGCACACGAGGGGCATTGAGAACACCGGATGTAAGTTTGGACACTGCGGTGGGCGAGCTTCAGGGATCGGCACAATAGCTGGGCTTCTGCTGCCTAAACACAGAGACAGGGAAAGACTTCCTCCGTGTAGGATTCCATCCAACAGGCACCTTTCCCTGGCAAGCTTGTTGGAGTCTACATGAGTGTTGACGTCAATGTTGCAACGTTATGCTGGCATCACTCCCTTTCATTGATATTTGAGCAGACGGAAGCCATTTGGCCCATAATCACCATGTTGGTTCTTGGCGAATCCTTTTGGCCTCACTTGGACATGATTTGGACAGGTGTATGTATACATAGAACATTGAATAGTCCTGCACAACAGGATCATGGGGTGGGGGGACCAGTAGAACGTCCCTTGTAGCCAGGGTCTGGTTCTTGATTAGTACGGGTGTCAGGGGTTGAGAGGGAAAGATAGATCAGCCATCATTGAATGGCGCAGTCGACTTGATGGGCCGAATGGCCTAACTCTGCTCCTATAACCTATGAACATTTCAGAGACTTTGGAGTAGGCATAAGTGCGGCACGGTGGCACAGCGGTAGAGTTGCTGCCTCACAGCGGCAGAGACACGAGTTCAATCTACAGGTGCTGTCTGTATGGAGTTTGTACATTTTCCCGTGACCGCGTGGGTTTTCTCTGGATGCTCTGGTTTCCTCCCACACTCCAAAGCCGTACAGGTTTGTAGGTTAATTGGCTTTGATAAGAAAAAAATATAAGTTGTCCCTATAATTGTCCAGTGTGCAGGATAGTGCTGCAATTCATGTAAGTAAGTAGGTAAGTAAGTTTATTGGCCAAGAATTCACATACAAGGAATTTGCCTTGGTGCTCTGCCCACAAGTAACAACATGACATACAGTGACAGTTACGAATGACTCAGAAAACACTAAACATTAATAATAGTAAAACATTAATGATAAAACACCATTGATCAGGCATGTGAACCAACAAAATACCTGATCAAACGGAGGCTGCAGATTTTTGGTTATTGAGTAGAGCAACTACTCGTGGATAAAAACTGTTTTTCTGTCTGGCTGTGGCAGCTTTGACAATCCGGAGTCCCCTTCCAGAGGGAAGTGATTCAAAGAGTTTGTGGCCAGGGTGAGAGGGGTCAGAGATGATCTTTCCCGCTCGCTTCCTGGCCCTTGCAGTGTACAGTTCATCAATGGAGGGAAGGTTACAGCCAATAACCTTCTCTGCTGATCGGACGATTCGCTGCAGCCTCCAGGTGTCGTGCTTGGTGGCTGAGCCAAACCAGACCATGATGGAGAAGGTGAGGACAGACTCTACGATGGCCGTGTAGAATTGGACCATCATTGCCTGTGGCAGATTGTGCTTCCTTCACTTACCAACTTACCGACATAAGACCATAAGTCACAGCAGCAGAATTAAGCCATTCAACTTATCAAGTCTGCTCCGCCATTCAATTATGGCTGATCTATTTTTCCTTTTCAACTCCGTTCTCCTGCCTTCTCCCTGTCACCTTTGATAGCCTTCTTAATCACGAAACTATGAATCTCCGCAAATACCCAATGCCTTGCCCTCCACATCCAACTGTGGCAATGAATTCCACAGATTCACCACCCTCCGGCGAACGAAATTCCCCCAATCTCCATTTTGAAAGTACGTCCTTTTATTACGAGGCCGTGACCTCTTGGTCCTCGACTCTCCCGCTAGTAGGAACCATCCTCTCCACATCCACTTTATCCAGGCTTTTCAAGAAACTCCAGCGAGTACAGGCCAAGAACCTTCAAACAGTCCTCATACCCAATCTCGTAAACCTCCTCTGGACCGAGAGCTAGATAGGGCTCTTAAAAATAGCGGAGTCAGGGGATATGGGGAGAAGGCAGGAACGAGGTACTGATTGTGGACGATCAGCCATGATCACATTGAATGGCGGTGCTGGCTCGAAGGGCCGATTGGCCTGCTCCCACACGTATTGTCTATTGTCTATTGTCTATTGACCCGCTCCAGAGCCAGCATACCCCTCCTCAGATACGGGGCCCAAAACTACTCACAAAATTCCAAAGGTTGCCTCACTAGCACCCGATAAAGCCTCAGCATTAAATCCTTGATTTGCTAGGCTAAATAAAGACGAGCGTCTACCAAAGCAAACTTTCTACTCCCAGCTTAAAGAAGGCAAACGTAAAAGAGGTGGACAAAAGAAGAGATTCAAAGACGCCTTAAAAGCCAGCATGAAGAAATGTGCAATGGACGTCGACAATTGGGGAGCCAATGCCAAGGACAGGAAACTCTGGCGAACCTTCATCCAAGAAGGAATGGCGACCTCTCGAAGCCAAGAGATGCGCAGAATTAGAAGAAAAGAGAAGAGAAGGGAAAGAGAGGCAGCAACAACCAAAGCTCGATCTGCCATCTGGAATTACCTGTCCTGAATGTCGAAGAACTTTCAAAGCCAGGATTGGACTCATAAGCCACCTGAGAGTCCATAAAAACAACAGAACGTCGTAGACCATCATCCTCGACCTCGAGGGATAGCCACCCACGACGAGCGTTGACTCAACCTGCAAATTGACCTTTTGGCAATCCTTCACCAGCACTCCCAAGTTCCTTTGTGACCTCCGATATCTGAACCAACATCATCTCTTCCCATTTTTATCGCCCCCCTCCTCGTCCCTGTATATCCATGTGCCAAAGGAGCTTAAATGTAGCTTGGTTTCACATACATATCCCTTAGTTGTTTTCATATCAAGCTGTCAGAGAAATTGTAATTCACCGTGCTTCAGATCAGTGGGTGACCAAAAAGCCACTATCTCGTGGCAGATCCAGCAGCTCGCCTTTCTCCATGTTTCCCTTAGGCAACAACACAAGAAAACTTACTTAAAATAACATTAGGAAGTACATGCCAAAGAGATTTTCCACAGCAGCGTAGAAGGTGATGGGTTACTCTATATATAACCCGTGATGTCCATGCCATTGGGAGTCTTGAGTCTAGTTTAATTTAGAGATACAGCGCAGAAACAGAGTCCGCGCCGACTAGCGCCCCCCGCATATTAACGCTCCCACACACACCAGGGTCAACGCACATTGATACCAAGCCGATTAACCTACAAACCTGTACGTCTTTGGAGTGTGGGAGGAAACCGAAGATCTTGGTGAAAGCCCACATGGTCACGGGGAGAACGTGCAAACTCCGTACAGACAGCACCCGTGGGATAGAAAGGTAACCGCGCTAATCAGTATCCAATATGTAGAAACAAGGAACTGCAGATGCTGGTTTACCAAGGAAAAACACAAAGTGCTGACTCAGAGGGTCAGGTAGCATCTAAGGAGAACATGGATAGGTGACGTTTCGGTTCGAGACACTTCTTCAGACCTATTAGTTTGATCCAATACAACATGGTGTTCTTGCCCTGGGAAAATGTTATGGCACAATGCAGAGGAAAACTGCCCTCAGTAAAGCAGCCAACATAATGAGAGTAGATAATAGGCTTACCCCTTATTTTAAAACGGTGGCTCCTGGTTCTGGACTCCCCCAACACCGGGAACATTCCCTCTTCTCCTCACTGCCATTGGGCAGAAGATACAACAGTTTGAAAGCCTGAGCCACCAGAATCAGGAAAGGACACAAAGCGCTGGAGTAACTCAGCAGGTCAGGTGGTATCTCTGGAGAACATGTGTAGGTGACGTTTCGAGTCGAGACCCTCCTTCTGACTGTTAGGTCTCACAAAACTCCCGCAGGATAGAGGAGGAAAACCCCCTTCAAAGTCGGCATCTGTTGAGGAGATTTTGTAGTGGAGCTGTCAAGTGAGCGGGTAAGATCATCTCTGACCCCTCCCACCCTGGCAACAAACTCTTTGAATCACTTCCCTCTGGAAGGCGACTCCGGACTGTCAAAGCTGCCACAGCCAGACTTAAAAACAGCTTTTTATCCACGAGTAGTTGCTCTACTCAACAGCCAAAAATCTGTAGCCTCCCTTTGATCTGGTATTTTGTTGGTTCACATGCTTGATCAATGGTGTTTCATCATTAATGTTTTATTATTATTAATGTTTAGTGTTTTCTGAGTCATTCGTAACTGTCACTGTATGTCATGTTGTTACTTGTGGGCGGAGCACCAAGGAAAATTCCTTGTATGTGAATACTTGGTCAATAAACTTACTTACTTATACTTATAACTTACTTATAACTTACAACTTACTTATAAAGTGTAGAATCAAACAACTGCAGATGCTGGTTAATACACAAAAGGGCACAAAGTGCTGGAGTAACACAGCAGGACAGGTAGCATTACCGGATTCAGGAGCGGATTCTTTCCTGCTGTTATCAGACTACTGAACAGTACTCCTGATCACCCACTCTACCTCTTTACAGACCAGGCACATTTATTTTCTCCACACTATCTCTGTAATTGTAACTTTCTAGTAATGTTATAAGACTACATTCTGCACTCTGGTATTTTCATGTCCCTGATGTACTGTGTGTGGCATTATTAACTGCAGAAGAGGTTTACTGCTTAGATTAGAGGGCATTAGCCATAAGCAGTTCAACAGAATGTGTGGGAAAGAACTGCAGATGCTGGTTTAAATCGAAGGCAGACACAAAATACTGGAGTAACTCAGCAGGACAGGCAGCATCTCTGGAGAGAAGGAATGGGTGACGTTTCTGGTCTGAAGAAGGGTCTCGACCCGAAACGTCACATTTCGATACTGAGTTGGATGATCAGCCATGATCACATTGAATGGTGGTGCAGGCTCGAAGGGCCGAATGGCCTACTCCTGCACCTATTTTCTATGTTTCTATGTTTCTATGTCACCCATTCCTTCTCTCCAGAGATGCTGCCTGTCCCGCAAAGTCCTGAACATGCTGGATTATCGGAGTTTTACTGCACTTGAATGTATTCTGAAGCAGAGAGTGCTACAATCCATTCTTACCACCACATGTCGTTGCCGGACAAGATACCCCATCTAAGCTAGTCCCATTTGCCCTCGTTTGCCTCGTATCCCACTGAATCATTCCTATCCATGTACCTGTCCAAATTTCTTTTGAATGTGTGACATTACCTGCCTCAACAACGTCCCCCTGGCAGCTCGTTCCATGCACCCACCACCCTCTGTGCGAAAAAGCTGCCCTTCATGTTCCTATTAAATCTTTCCCCTCTCACCCTAAACCCATGTCTTCTGGGTCGTGATTCCCCTTTCATGGGGATGTATTTGGATAGGAAAGACAGTGTAAGAGCTATTCTTCATTAGGCTAGTAACTGTTAGCCTATTTTATTATTTTGTCTCGATATTTCTTGCAGAATTATTTTGTACACTCGGGGGTGGGATTTTGATACATAGATGGGCGTGACATACATCGGATGAGGCTAGTGATAACTCTGGGAGTGGTCAGATCAACTGGAGCAAGCAGGAGAGAAGGAATATTGCTTTTTTACCAGATCAGATAGTAACAACGGAAAGACAATAGACAATAGACAATTTTTTCACCCAGAGAGTTGTGAATTTATGGAACTCCCTGCCACAGAGGGCAGTGGAGGCCAAGTCACTGGATGGATTTAAGAGAGAGTTAGATAGAGCTCTAGGGGCTAGTGGAGTCAAGGGATATGGGGAGAAGGCAGGCACGGGTTATTGATAGGGGACGATCAGCCATGATCGCAATGAATGGCGGTGCTGGCTCGAAAGGCCGAATGGCCTCCTCCTGCACCTATTGTGTATGTTTCTATGTTTCTATGATGGTGGATTTCGACAATTCACTTCTCCTGCAAACTCTTTCTCTTTCTGCTGAGGGGTGAGACCAGGATCACTGCTTCTTGAAAGCTTTACGGCAGCCACCGTGTAAATTGTACCCGATTTGGCTGTTCTGATTCATCAGATTTACAATGTGCGGCTTTACCCAGTGCTGGAATCCCTCCAGCCTGAAATGCTCTCACATAATCCCAAGCTCCATAACATGATCCCAAGCATTAACTTGCCTTTGGTCTCCCTCGCTGTCCACTGCGTGCTCATTTAGCCCACCATTTCCCACCACCCCTGTCAACCTGTTCCTTTCCCATCACCTGCACGCTCATCTCCCATCCCCCAGGCCAGCGTTTCCCTTTTATCTCCCCCATATCCCTCCCTCCATCTTTAACATTTCACTTCTCTTCTTGTTTAAGAAGGAACTGCAGATGCTGGAAAATCGAAGGCAGACAAAAATGCTGGAGAAACTCAGCGGGTGAGGCAGCATCTATGGAGCGAAGGAAATAGGCAACGTTTCGGGCCGAAACCCTTCTTCAGACTGATGTGAGACTGCTTCTTCAGACTGATTCTTCAGACTGATCATCAGTCTGAAGAAGGGTTTCGGCCCGAAACGTTGCCTATTTCCTTCGCTCCATAGATGCTGCTGCACCCGCTGAGTTGCTCCAGCACTTTTGTCTGCCTTCTCTTCTTCTCTCCTTATCCTCTTGCCTCCTGTCGCCTTCAGCCTCCGTCACTTATTCCTCCCATCTGCCAATTGCCCCCTCACCTGCACCCATCTATCATAGTCATAGAGTGATACAGTGGGAAACAGGCCCTTCGGCCCATCTTGCTCACACTAGCCAACATGTCCCAGCTACCCTAGTCCCACCTGGAGTATTGTGTGCAGTTTTGGTCCCCTAATTTGAGGAAGGACATTCTTGCTATTGAGGGAGTGCAGCGTAGGTTTACAAGGTAAATTCCCGGGATGGTGGGTCTGTCATATGCTGGGAGAATGGAGCGGCTGGGCTTTTCTACGCTGGAGTTTAGAAGGATGAGAGGGAATCTTATTGAAACATATAAGATTGTTAAGGGTTTGAACACGCTAGAGGCAGGAAACATGTTCCCGATGTTGGGGGAGTCCAGAACCAGGGGCCACAGTTTAAGAATAAGGGGTAAGCCATTTAGAACAGAGACGAGGAAACACTTTTTCTCACAGAGAGTTGTGAGTCTGTGTAATTCTCTGCCTCAGAGGGCGGTGGAGGCCGGTTCTCTGGATACTTTCAAGAGAGAGCTAGATAGGGCTCTTAAAGATAACGGAGTCAGGGGATATGGTGAGAAGGCAGGAACGGGATACTGATTGGGGATGATCAGCCATGATCACATTGAATGGCGGTGCTGGCTCGAAGGGCCGAATGGCCTACTCCTGCACCTATGGTCTATCATCTCCCCATATCCCTTGATTCCACTAGCCCCCAGAGCTGTACCTAACTTGGTCAGCAGGGAGGTGAGGGGCCGAAGGGCCTATTTTCGTACTGTAAGACTCTTCAAGTACAGTTCAATACAACTACTATAGACAATAGGTGCAGAAGTAGGCCATTCAGCCCTTCGAGCCAGCACCACCATTCAATGTGATCATGGCTGATCATCCCCAATCAGTACCCTGACTTCTCCCCATATCCCCTGACTCCACTATCTTTAAGAGCCCTATCTAGCTCTCTCTTGAAAGCATCCAGAGAACCATAATTTGAGGAAGGACATCCTTGTGATTGAGGCAGTGCAGCGTAGATTCACGAGATTGATCCCTGGGATGGCGGGACTGTCATATGAGGAAAGATTGAAAAGACTAGGCTTGTATTCACTGGAGTTTAGAAAGATGAGGGGGGATCTTATAGAAACATATAAAATTATAAAAGGACTGGACAAGCTAGATGCAGGAAAAATGTTCCCAATGTTGGGCGAGTCCAGAACCAGGGGCCACAGTCTTAGAATAAAGGGGAGGTCATTTAAGACTGAGGTGAGAAAAAACTTTTTCACCCAGAGAGTTGTGAATTTATGGAATTCCCTGCCACAGAGGGCAGTGGAGGCCAAGTCACTGGATGGATTTAAGAGAGAGTTAGATAGAGCTCTAGAGGCTAGTGGAATCAAGGGATATGGGGAGAAGGCAGGCACGGGTTATTGATTGAGGACGATCAGCCATGATCACAATGAATGGCGGTGCTGGCTCGAAGGGCCGAATGGCCTACTCCTGCACCTATGGTCTATTGTCTATTGTCACTTGCCTGCGCTTGGTCCATAACCCTCCAAACTTGTCCTATCCATGTACCTGTCTAACTGCTTCTTAAACACTGGGATAGTCCCAGCCTCAACTACCTCCTTTGGCAGTCAAATACGGGACAAGGACGGTCCATGGTAAAGTCAAAGACTCGAGAGCATAGCTTTAAGGTGAAAGGGGTAAAGTTTAAAGGAAGAGTGGGGGGTGTTTTTTTTACAGTGGTGGGTGCCTGGAATGCCTTGCCGATAATGATGGTGGAGGCAGATATGGTAGAGGCATTAAGAGGCTTTTAGATACTTGAATATGCAGGGAATGGAGAGATATAGATCACGTGCAGATTAGTTTAACTTGGCATAGACATGATGGGCCTAAGGGCCTGTTCCTGTGCTGTATCGTTCTATGTGTTAACTCCAGGCTAAGACTACGCATCAATGATACAAGATATCCAAGGTATGGAGGGATGTGGGACTTTTAATAGGAATGCTTTAGACCAGCGGTTGGCAACCTACGGCCCCCGGGCAGTATGCGGCCCGTAACCTGAAATCATCCGGCCCGCAGGCGTATTTTATTTCCCGCAATTATCCGGCCCGCAGACTTCCCTCATCTCCGGTACCTCCCGGGCCCGAGGCCGCGGCGCCCAGGCGCGGTGATGCAAGGATGCAAGAGCGCCGAGCTCTGGGTGTACCGCATCCTGCACAAAGCCGCCAGCACGGCCGCGCACCTTCTGTGTCTGGGCTTCACTGTCGGGATCGGGGTTGTCAATAGGCTGCGGATGAGTGAGTGTGAGTATTTGAGCCACCACCTTCAGGACAGAGCCAAGGCAATGGTCCGTAGGTGCGCCATGTTCGTGAGCGCCCGTAACTGGGGGCCAGTGCTCCGGGTGGCGACCTCGAAGGGGCGGGATCCATGTGAACACGTGATTTGATGCCTGGGATCCATGTGTACACGTGATAGATGTTGCCCGCCATCCGCTCACAGACATGCGTCCCAGCACCTGTGCAGAACAAGGTTGCCGACCTCTGCTCTAGAGGGATATGGGACAATTGCGGTGAGGTGGAATATGTAGATGGGGCATCTTGGTCAGCATGGGCAAGTCGGGCCAAAGGGTCAGTTTCCATGCTTTTGTCCCTATGACTCGCGGACTATATGCAGGCAGATGAGTTTGTTTATCTTGGTATCAAGTTCGGTACAGACATTGTGGGCCGAAGGGCCTGTTCCTGCGCTGCACTGTTCTACGTTTTACACCACAGCCAATTACAGGGCTCTGACTCCATGGGGACAATTGGGAGAAATCAGGACATTTCTTCATGTCCTTCCTATTAACACAGAGCGAAGAAAATTGTCTTTCCTCTGAAGACTCGAAACGAAGCCAAAAATGCGTTGATGGAATCAACAAATCTTTTCATGTCAAAGGACTTTAACTGTTTTGGATTCCTCTCACAAGGCAGAGAGCTGCGTGTGTGTGTGGAGGACTGTGGGGAATTCATCAGTAGCAATCTCTCTCACAGCCAGCTTCACTCCGAGGAATACTAATCATGGCAAGCGTAGCTTCGTGTGATGAACAGACTCGCTGCTGTGCAATCCTCGTTGGCGCTTGCAGGGGGAAGAGAGGTCCATTGGGACGGAAGATCTATTGATTTTTCTTCCCCTGCACATTGTGGCAGGGATAGTTTGTCGTGCAGAAGGGGACACTATCTCATGTTGGGAATCCACCCCCTGTATAAGCACAGAGCCTGTGGGTGCAGTTAGTGCCATGACAGCTCTATTTGTAGCATGGTGCCTTTGTGGCTTCGTTCTTCGAACTGCAATGAAAATTCCTTATGGATGTCGCAAACAGACCCCAGAGTATGCCCAAGGTCTGGAGAAAACTTTGCCTACAGCTAGCTTTGCCTGGAGCATCGGAAGCCGAGAGGATAGTTTTGTTTAGTTTAGAGCAAGATTATTGCATCTACTTTGAGAAAATTGCCAAGCATTGTCCCGTCCCCACCTCTTCTCCAGCCGCTGCTACAGGCAGTCTGAGGAAGGGTCCCGGCCCAAAATGCTGGGAACCCCTGGTTTAGAGATACGACGTAGAAGTAGGCTCATGGTCCACGCCGACCTTTGATTATCCCATTTCCGCACCACTCGGGCCAATTAAAGGACCCGTCCCACTTGCCGATTTTTTCGGCGACTGCCGGCGTCATTGACCGACGTATCAGGGTCGCCGAAAGATTTTTGAACATTTCAAAATCCAGCGGCGACAAAATAAAAAGTTGCGACACTCGAGGAAACACCGCGCGTCAATACTTCGTCACCGCCGCGTCACGCCGGGACTTGTTCGGTGACCTGATACCGGCAGTCAATGATGCCGGCAGTCGCCGAAAAAATCTCCAAGTGGGACAGGCCCTTAACAAACCAGAGATCACCCCGTACACTCTAGGGAGAATTTATAATTTTATTAATTGATGAATCTTGGTCAGCAAGGTTCAGTTGTGCCATGTGTCGTATGATATGTAGACCGAAGTTATCAGTTTCATATTGCATTATATTTGGCAAAGGCTCGGGACACAAAGGGTTCCATGTAAGGCCAGGAATGGGCTCTTAACATCACCTATTATTATTATTATTATTATTATTATTATTATTATTATTATTATTATTATTATTATTATTATTATTATTATTATTATTATTATTAAATCGTTGAAAACATTAGCGACGCAGTGGTGCTGGTTTTCGGACAGGCACGGTGACGGACGCACCACACATCCCTGTCCTCCACGCAGCTGGCAAGCTCCTCCTTTTGTCTCTACACATGCGTCTTCCATCAACGTCTTCAGCATCGGAGATAGCGGAGTCAGGGGATGTGGAGAGAAGGCAGGGACGGGGTACTGATTGTGGATGATCAGCCATGATTACATCGAAGGGCCGAATGGCCTACTCCTGCACCTATTGTCTATTGTCCATCGTCTTGATTGTCCGTCCCGGGTCACGTCTTCCATGGGTGGGTTCCCACAGCACGACCTTGTTTGCTGGCCATTTCTGGGTGGCAGTGGCAGTGACCAGCGAGCCTCATCCTTCTCCACCTGACCTTCTCCATCAGAGGTGGAACCTCCCCATACAGCTGGGCGTTGGTGACGTGGTCCCTCCAACTGAAATTTTGAACTTTTCTGAGCATTCGGGTGTAGGTACCAGTTACTGCGTTCAACTCTTAGGGCTGCACAGATGGTACTAGCTAGAGACCCGGGTTCGATCCTGAGCTCAGGCCCTATCTGTGTGGAGTTTGCACCTTCTACCTGTGACCACGTGGATTCCCTCCGGCTGCTCCGGTTTCATCCTACTTCCCAAGGACGTGCGGGTCTGCTGGTTAAATGGGTTTCGGAAATTGCCCCTAGTGTGTAGGGAGTGAAGAAGGGGTCTGTGCGGACTCGGTGCGCCGAAGGGCCTGTTTCCATGCTGTATCTCGAATCTAAACTAATTGACGAACAGCATTCTCGAAAACAGAATGTACAATGCATCGAACGACACAAAGAGCTGGCGTAACTCTGCAGCTTCCACCTGCCTCATTGGGGACCCCTGGACTATCTTTAATTCAGACTTTAAATGGACTTTATCATGAACTAAACGTTATTCCCTTTATCCTGCATCTGTGCAGCTCGATTGTAATCATGTATTGTCTTTCCGCTGACTGGATGGCACTCACCAACAAGCTTTTCACTTTTCACTGAACCTCGGTACACGTGACAATAAACTAAACTCAGGCTGTATCTCTTGAGCAGCATTCTCAGCTTTGTTGCCTATGAACCCCCCCTCCCATCCCTCTCCCATGTCCACCTACTATCTGCAACACTTTGTTCTGCTTCTCCCCTTTTCCGGCTTTCTTCTTCCCCCCCCCCCCCCCACTACAATCAAGCAGAAGAAGGGTCTCGACCCAAACCGTCGTTTCTCCATGTCCTCCAGAGATGCTTCCTGATCTGCTGAGTTACTCCAGCACTTCATGTCGTTTTGGGGATTAACCAACATCTGATTTGATAAGGTCCCACATAGGAGATTAGTGGGCAAAATTAGGGCACATGGTATTGGGGGTAGAGTGCTGACATGGATAGAGAAGTGGTTGGCAGACAGGAAACAAAGAGTAGGGATTAACGGGTCCCTTTCAGAATGGCAGGCAGTCACTAGTGGGGTACCGCTAGGCTCGGTGCTGGGACCGCAGCTATTTACAATATACATCAATGATTTGGATGAAGGGATTCAAAGTAACATTAGCAAATTTGCAGATGACACAAAGCTGGGTGGCAGTGTGAACTGTGAGGAGGATGCTATGAGAATGCAGGGTGACTTGGACAGGTTGGGGGAGTGGGCAGATGCATGGCAGATCAAGTTTAATGCGAATAAATGTGAGGTTATCCACTTTGGTAGCAAAAACAGGAAGGCTGATTACTATCTAAATGACGTCAAGTTGGGAAAAGGGGAAGTACAAGGGATCTGGGGGTCCTTGTACATCAGTCTATGAAAGTAGGCATGCAGGTACAGCAGGCAGTGAAGAAAGCGAATGGCATGTTGGCCTTTATAACAAGAGGAATCGAATATAGGAGCAAAGAGGTCCTTCTGCAGTTGTACAGAGCCCTAGTGAGACCACACCTGGAGTATTGTGTGCAGTTTTGGGCCCCTAATTTGAGGAAGGACATTCTTGCTATTGAGGGAGTGCAGCATAGGTTTACAAGTTTAATTCCCGGGATGGCGGGACTGTCATATGCTGAGAGAATGAAGCAGCTGGGCTTGTACAGGAAGGATGAGAGGGTATCTCATTGATACATATAAGATTGTTAAGGGCTTGGACACGCTAGAGGCAGGAAACATGTTCCCAATGTTGGGGGAATCCAGAACCAGGGGCCACAGTCTAAGAATAAGGAGTAAGCCATTTAGAACGGAGACGAGGAAACACTTTTTCTCACAGAGAGTGGTGAGTCTGTGGAATTCTCTGCCTCAGAGGGCGGTGGAAGCGGGTTCATTGGATGCTTTCAAGAGAGAGCTAGATAGGGCTCTTAATAATAGCGGAGTCAGTGGATATGGGGAGAAGGCATGAACGGGGTACTGATTGGGGATGATCAGCCATGATCACATTGAATGGCGGTGCTGGCTCGAAGGGCCGAATGGCCTACTCCTGCAACTAATGTCTATTGTCTCCTACCCGATCTATTCCTCTCATGGTTTTGTTCATTGTCCAGTGTGTCGAGGTACAGTGAAAAGCTTTTGTGGCCAAAGATGTTGTTTCTACATTCTGTATAAGGCACTGACTAGATAGCTCTTTTCCAAAAGCTACCAAGGGATTGAAGGGGGCATGGGCCTATTTCTGAGCTCTGCGTGGGACGAGTTTGCAGTGTTTTCCTTGTGTGATATATGTTGTGTTACAAGCAGCAGGACTGCTGCAGCAGTCAGAGCCCCAGGGCAACCAACACAATCACTTCTGGAGACTCACGTTCAGAGGATCTGATTCAGCAAGATAAAACACCAAGGACGGGAAACTATTCGTTCGATTTTTCTTTTGTTAGTTTAGAGATTCACCGCGGAGACAGGCCCTTCTGCCCGCCGAGTCCGCGCCGGCCAGCGATCCCCGCGCATTAACACACGCTGGGGACAATTTACACCGACACCAAGCCAATTAATCTACAGTCCTGTACTTCTTGGGAGTGTGGGAGGAAACCGAAGATCTCGGAGAAAACCCACGCAGGTCACGGGGAGAACGTACAAACTCCGTACGGACAGCACCCGTAGAGGGGATCGAACGCGGGTCTCTGGCGCTGCAAGAGCTGTAAGGCAGCAACGCGTGCGCTACCGTGCCACCCTTATGGGGGGGGTAAGATTTAAGTGAACGGAAGGAAATGTTCACAACCCGTGCTGTAGTACAGCGCTGTATTATTTATTATTGTCACCTGTACCAAGATACAGTGAAAAGCTTTTTGTATGCCTGCTATCCGGTCAAATCAAATCACTCCATACATAGAGCAGTACACCACAGGAACAGGCCGTTCGGCCCACAACGTTCATGTGTAACATTATGCCAAGACAAATTAATCTCATTTGCATTCGCCTGATCCCCAATCTACCATTGGCAGAACAAAGAAGAGTACAGCATTGAAACTGCCCCTTCGGCCCACAATGTCATAAGTAATAGAAGCAAAATTAGGCCATTCGGCCCACCAAGTCTACTCTGCCATTGGCTGATCTATCTCTCCCTCCTAACCCGCGGAAATGATGTCAAAACCAACTTGTAGCGGCTTGAAATAATCCATATCCCTCTATTCCCTGCAAATCCAAGTGCAGATTCAAAAGTATCTTAAATGCCACTGTCGTATCTGCCTCCACTATTCCATATCTTATGGGAGGACCGTTCAGAAGCCTGATAACAAAGGGGAAGAACCTGGCAGATGTTATAAAAATTGTCAGATGTTAACGCTAAAGGGCCTGTCCCACTTAGGCGATTTTTTAGGCGACTGCCGGTGACTGTCATAGTCGTAGCAGGTCGCCGAAAAACTGGCGACTGGACCCCCCCCTACGACATTATCTATGACTAGCTACAACAACCTACCACCCAGTCGACGGCAAGCTACCGACAACCGGCGACCTATTAGGACGTCCACCTATGACCACACCTACGACCACACAGGCGACAACCTACAATAACCGGTCAACCTACGACCACCCGCGACAAGCTACGACAAGCTACGACCCTGTCGGCGGCAACTGAAGACAATTCAGTCGCCGGTACCTGTCGCAGGTTGACGCAGGTAGTCGCCAATGGAATTCACCGAAGTCAGCAACCGGCGACAACCAACGTCACCTACGACAGCACCCTACGTCAGGAGAAGTCAAGCTGCGCTCATTGGCGTCAAACCCACTGTCGCCGACTGTCGCCGAAAAATTGGGAACATGTTGAAAATCCAGCGACGACCAGTAAGACGTTACGACTCTCTGGGAGACTGAGGAGACGACTCACGACCGTACAGGCGACACCCCGGCGACCACCGGCGACAGCCTAGTCACCTGTAGTCGCCTAAAAAATAGCCTGTGGGACAGGTCCTTAATGCTCGAATTCACTTTTTTTAAAGATGTTACTCAATAGAATAGTAACTTTGCTAATCCTGAAGGATAAAACTATCTCACTTTCAAAACCCACCCTTGCCTAGGTTGACCTATTGTCTACTACGCTTTGTCCCGTCACTCCCCTTTTCCAGCTCTCTTCTCCTCCACCCTACAACCAGACTGAAGAAGCATCTCGACCTGAAACCTCACCTATCCAGAGATGCTGCCTGACCTGCAGAGTCACTCCAGCACTGTGTGGCCCTTTGTGTATTAACCAGCAGTTCCTTGTTTCTACGGGGTGAAATATTGTCTTGGTTCACCACCGAAGGTACAAAGTGCTTGACGTGTGCAGTTTATATAATATTCTGCGTCTATCCCTTTAAGAGTTGCAACGTTTGACCAGACTCCTCTCTGTCGGACTGAAGAACAGGGGAGAACCGGCTTATCTGGCGTTAGACTGCTCAGCTAAGAAACTACCCTTCTCTGCACAATTTGAGCTTCTTTGTGAATCCAGCACTTTTTGTCTGTGCTCTGAATAATTGGCCGACTCCTGTGCCTTTTGTGAGTGAGCGACCTTAAGGGAAGGAGACATTGTGCAGTTTGGGGAGTGATCTAATTGGAAATGCGGAGGTCTAGATTGCCATTTTACATGGTGGGGGGAAGGAAAGGTGTTAAGTGCCTGTCCCACTTGGCAATTTTTTCGGCGACTGCCGGCCTCATATCAGTGCTGCCATAAGATTTTGAACATTCATAATCTTTATAACAAGAGGAATCGAATATAGGAGCAAAGAGGTCCTCCTGCAGTTGTACAGAGCCCTAGTGAGACCACACCTGGAGTATTGTGTGCAGTTTTGTTCCCCTAATTTGAGGAAGGACATTCTTGCTATTGAGGGAGTGCAGCGTAGGTTCACAAAGTTAATTCCCGGGATGGCGGGACTGTCATATGCTGAGAGCATGGAGCAGCTGGGCTTGTACACTCTGGAGTTTAGAAGGATGAGAGGGATTCTCATTGAAACATATAAGATTGTTAAGGGCTTGGACACGCTAGAGGCAGGAAACATGTTCCCGATGTTGGGGGAGTCCAGAACCAGGGGCCACAGTTTAAGAATAAGGAGTAAGACATTTAGAACGGAGACGAGGAAACAGAGAGTGGTGAGTCTGTGGAATTCTCTGGCTCAGAGGGCGGTGGAGGCCGGTTCTCTGGATGCTTTCAAGAGAAAGCTAGATAGGGCTCTTAAAGATAGCGGAGTCAGGGGATATGGGGAGAAGGCAGGAACGGGGTACTGATTGGGGATGATCAGCCATGATCACATTGAATGGCGGTGCTGGCTCGAAGGACCGAATGGCCTACTCCTGCACCTATTGTCTATTGTCTATTGTCTATTTCAAAATCCAGCGGCGAAGAAAAAAATGTTGAGACACTTGAATAAACAATACGTCATCACGCCATGAATTTTTCGGTGACCTGATACGTCAGTCAATGATGCCGGCAGTCGCCGAAAAGAATCGCCAAAAGTGGGACAGGCCCTTTACATTGTGTAAGCTCCGCTGTCTCGCCTTTCATGGAACGGTGGAACCACAAGGCAGAAAGAAGGGCAAAATACTAAACTCATCTGTTGAGAGTTTGCTTCAGTGAACTGGTATCAAATCCACGCACTGGAATCTCCGGGGAGACAGTGCAAGTTCATTGTGTTCGTTCATTTATATGCAAATTAGGCATTAGCATTCTTTTCGAAAATGACATTTTTGGAATACAGTATCTGGATAATTTAAGAGGACATACTAAAAGCCGCACGTTGGGAGATTGCTTTTACCCATCAGGTACAATTGGCCAAGTAGCCCCTTGAGACTGTTGCCGTTCGAAATCACGGCTGGCGAGGATGTTTCCACTAGTGGGAGAGCCCAGTACCAGAGGGCATAGAATCAGAATAAAAGGACGTTCCTTTGGAAAAGAGATGAGGAGACATTACTTTCGTCAGAGGGTGGTGAATCGGTGGAATTCATTGCCACAGACGGCTGTGGAGGCCGTCATTGGGTATTTTTATGGCGGAGATTGACAGATACTTGATTGGTAAAGGGCCTGCCCCACTTGGCGATTTTTTTCGGCGACTGTCGGCATCATTCACTGACGTATCCGGTCACTGAAAAAGTTGCAGCGTGATGCGGCGGCGATGCGGCGTAACGCGGATTGATGACATATTGACGCGCGGTGCCTGCTTGTGTGTCGCGACATTTGTTTTGTCGCCCCTGGATTTTGAAATGTCCAAAATCTTTCGGCGACCCTGATACGTCAGCCGCCGAAAAAAATCGCCAAGTGCGACAGGGCCTTAAGGGTGTCAAAGGCTATGGGGAGAAGGCAGGAGAATGGGGTTGAGAGGGAAAAGATAAGTCACCCGTGATTGAATGGCGGAGTAGACTCGATGGGCTGAATGGCCTACTTCTGCTCCAATGACTTATGATCTTATGATCATGTTCCCTGCACCCTTTCCTTCATCCCACTCCTTCAGATGTCCAAATGTCCATCCTTCTTCGCCCTGACATGGTTATGCAAAGAATGACAAAAATAGTCACATCAAATAACGTTTTTTGCTATGGTACACACCGACCGATATGACATACTGGCCCCTCTAAAAATCTAAATGTCAGTCTCATTTTCAGGACATCTTTGTTCATTAACCATGTAAACTAGCACTTTTTCTTTCACCTATACAGCACTGGTGATAAGGAATAAATAATGTTCTTATAGAATCTGCCTCAACTCCCTCTTCTGCCAGCTCGTTCCATACACTCACCACCCTTGAAGTGAAAAGGTTGCTCCTCAGGATCCCATTAAATCTTCCCCCCCCCCCTCATTCTGAACCTATGTCCTTTGGTTCTTGAATCCCCTTTGCTGGGGATGTATTCACATGGGAATAACATGGGGAGATACTGCACTGAGTGAGAGAACAGGACATTTGGCCCATAGGGTCTGCACTGAGCATCCATTTGCACGAATCCTACATTAATTCCATGTGTTGGAAGGAACTGCAGGTGCTGGTTTACACCGATGATAGACACCAAATGCTGGAATAACTGAGGGGGACAGGCAGCATCTCTGGTTAGAAGGAATGAGTGATATTTCGGATGGAGACCCTTCTTCAGTTCCATCTTTCTTGGGATTATTTTGCCCGAAGGATGATGGGTACTCAGTCACACTCAAGCACAGTTTCACTACCAGAGGAAATTTACTGCCTTTATCCCTTTGGACTGTCCTGCCCTCCTCTCCTCCAACTTTGTCCTGCCCTCCTCTCCTCCAGCTTTGTCCTGCCCTCCTCTCCTCCAGCTTTGTCCTGCCCCTCCACTCTTCCAACTTTGTCCTGCCCTCCACTCTTCCAACTTTGTCCTGCCCTCCTCTCCTCCAGCTTTGTCCTGCTCTCCTCTCTTCCAGCTTTGTCTAGCCCCTCCTCTCCTCCAGCTTTGTCCTGCCCTCCTCTCCTCCAACGTTGTCCTGCCCTCCTTTCCTCCAGCTTTGTCCTGCCCTCCTCTCCTCCAGCTTTGTCCTGCCCCTCCACTCTTCCAACGTTGTCCTGCCCTCCTCTCCTCCAGCTTTGTCCTGCCCCTCCACTCTTCCAGCCTTGTCCTGCCCTCCTCTCCTCCAGCTTTGTCCTGCCCTCCTCTACTCCAGCTTTGTCCTGCCCTCCTCTCCTCCAGCTTTGTCCTGCCCCTCCACTCCTCCAGCTTTGTCCTGCCCTCCTCTCCTCCAGCTTTGTCCTGCCCCTCCACTCTTCCAGCTTTGTCCTGCCCTCCTCTCCTCCAGCTTTGTCCTGCCCCTCCACTCTTCCAACTTTGTCTAGCCCCTCCTCTCTTCTGCCCCAACTCTCTTCCACTCTGTTTCCCCATCACCTCTTTTTAACCTTCATTCTACCATGACTAGATGTGACTCAATAATGTACGTGTGACCCCTGGACAGACAATAAATGCTGGCCTTGCAGGTATCATCCACAGCCTGAGAGTGAATAATGTATGAAAAAATCAGTTCTGATAGACTGGTGCACTGCATGGACTACTGCCCATAATCAGTAACACAACCTGCCAAATACATACTTCAATGCAACTTCTACACTTGCACTCTGATCAAAGTGCTTCAGTTGTCAGTATTCGAGCTGTGAATTAGATTTTTCAATTGCAGGCCGTTTTGCATTTAAACAAGTAATTGATTTTTCCGCCTGTGCTGTTATTTTTGTTGTTGATACAGCGCCTGAGCTTTCCAAAGTAGTTATTTTCTTTCTTCGCAGAAAGTTCATCATTATTATATATTTTTTAAATCCTCCTGCTCCAAACTAGCTAGTGGTTTCTGCAATTCTACATTCTGAAGATGAGCCTTGATCCGAAACATCACCTGTCCATGTTCTCCAGAGATGCTGCCTGACCCGCTGAGTTACGCCAGCACTCTTGTGTCCATTTGTGTATCGACCGGCATCTGCGCTTTCTCCTTATTTAGGATTCTCACTTGGTTCGCATTCGGGAATGACAATAGACAATAGACAATAGACAATAGGTGCAGGAGTAGGCCATTCGGCCCTTCGAGCCAGCACCGCCATTCAACGTGATCATGGCCGATCATCCCCAATCAGTACCCCGTTCCTGCCTTCTCCCCATGAACATGTTTCCTGCCTCTAGCGTGTCCAGACCCTTAATAATCCTATATGTTTCAATAAGATCCCCCTCATCCTTCTAAATTCAACAGTATACAAGCCCAGCTACTCCCGATCAATATGGACCCAAATGGTTCCCATCCTCTTATAAGGGAGAGATGCAGGACAAGTTATTTCACACATGGTAGTGGTGGGTGCTGGAATACACAGTTGAGGGGTGGTGGTGGAGGAAGATATGATAGGGGCTCTTAAGAGGCTTTTGGATAAACACATGGGCATTCAGGGAATGGAAAAACTTGGATGATGTGCTGGGATGCAGGGGGTGGCACAGTGGCGCAACGGTAGAGTTGCTGCCTCACAGCGCTGAGGACCTGGGTTCAATCATGACTACGGCTGCTGTCTGTGCAGAGTATGTCCCTTTTCCCCGTGGCCGCATGTGTTTTCCCTGGGTGCTCTGGTTTCCCCCCACACTCCAAAGACGTGCTGGTTTGTAAGTTAATTGGCTTCTGTGGATTTTCCCTAGTGTGTAGGATAGAATTAGTGTACGGGTGAACGATGGTCGGCCTGGACTCGGCGGGGCCTGTTTCCATGCTGTATCTCGAAACTTAACTTTAAAAACCAAGTCGATACTTAATGGGCCAAATTGAGCTGCAATTTGGTTGATGTTCTGGCCCATCGGTGCAAATGACAGCTCGGTGCCATCCCTATTTAATAACCAGTCTGTGCCTGTTCCACTGCAATACATGTCCTATATTCATCGTCCAAATAAAGCCAGGGTACTGTCCGGTCACCATCAGTACACGGCCCTGGTGAGACCACACTAGAGGCAGGAGACATGTTCCCGATGTTGGGGGAGTCCAGAACCAGGGGGCCACAGTTTAAGAATAAGGGGTAAGCCATTTAGAACGGAGATGAGGAAACACTTTTTCACACAGAGAGTGGTGAGTCTGTGGAATTCTCTGCCTCAGAGGGTGGTGGAGGCCGGTTCTCTGGATACTTTCAAGAGAGAGCTAGATAGGGCTCTTAAAGATAGCGGAGTCAGGGGATATGAGGAGAAGGCAGGAACGGGGTACTGAATGTGGATGATCAGCCATGATCAAATTGAATGGTGGTGCTGGCTTGAAGGGGCGAATGGCACCTATTGTCTATTGCCTATTGTCTATTGTGTATGGATAGGAAAGATTTAGAGGGATTTGGGCAAAATGCGGGCAAATTGGGCTAGCTTGGATGGCGTGTCTTGGGTCAGCATGGACGAGTTGGGCCGAAGTGCCTGTTTCCGTGCTGCATGACTCTATTACTCTAATAGCTGAGGGGTGCAAAAGTATTTGCTGATTATCCGTTCTCCTGCAGTGATCAAGCGATGGTCTCTACTAAACGTTCTGTCACAATAAATATCACCAGCAATTTGTCCACATCGAAGCCATGGCCAAGAAAGCCTCTACACCACAGCAGTATAATCAAGGACGAGTCGCACCCCGGCCACTCCCACTTCTCCCCTCTCCTCTCCCATCGGGCAAGAGGTACAGAAGTGTGAAAACGCACACCTCCAGAATTCAGGGACAGTTTCTTCCCAGCAATTCTCAGGCAACTGAACCATCCTACCACAACTGAAGAGCAGTCCTGAATTACTATCTACCTCATCGGTGACCCTCGGACTATCCTTGATCGAACTTTGCTGGCATTACCTAAACTTTATTCCCTTCCCTTAAACTTTATTCCCTTACCATATATCTACACACTGATAATGGTTATGTTGTAATCATGTATTGTCTTTCCGCTGACTGGTTAGCACGCAACATATTAGCTTTTCACTGTACCTCGGTACACAATAGACAATAGACAATAGGTGCAAGAGCAGGCCATTTGGCCCTTCGAGCCAGCCGCCATTCAATATGATCATGGCTGATCAACCCCAATCAGTACCCCGTTCCTGCCTTCTCCCCATATCCCCTGACTCCGCTATTTTTAAGAGCCCTATCTAGCTCTCTCTTGAAAAAATCCAGAGAAGCTGCCTCCACCGCCCTCTGAGGCAGAGAATTCCACGGACAATAAACGTGACAATAAACTAAACTGAACTGAAGGCTTAGAGAGTTCGGCATGTCCCCAACAACCCTCACCAAGTTCTACAGACAGCATCTTATTGCAATGTATCACAGCACAGTTTGGGAACAGCTCCATCCAAGGCCGCAAGAAAGTGCAGAGAATTGTGGACCATCACACAAACCAACCTCCATTCACATTTACACTTCACGTGACCTCGGCATTGGCCGAAACATAAACAAGGACCAGTCTCATCCCGGTCACACCCTCTTCTCCCGGGTCCCATCAGGTAAGAAGTACAGACGTTTGAAAACGCACACCTCCAGATTCAGGGACAGTTGATCAGGCATCTGAACCATCCTCTCATCAGATGGTGTGCGGTCCTAACCTCGCATCTACCCCATTGGAGACCTTTATGGGCCTGTCCCACTTAGGCGACTCTTTAGGCAACTGCCAGGGACTAGTTTTAATGGAATTCACCTATGACACCTGGCGACAACCTACAGCAGTCGCCTGTAGTCGCCCAAAAATTTTGAAAATTTTGCAGCAGTCGCCTGTAGTCGCCCAAAAAATTGTCTAAGTGGGACAGGCCCATTAAACTTTCTTTAAATGGACTTTATCAGACTTCAATGTTATATCTTTGCACTAAATATGATACCTTTTATCTGTGCTCAGTAGACAGATTGATTATATTCATGTACAGTCTTTCTATGACTGGACAGCACTCAAACAAAAGCTTCTCACTGTACCTCGGTACACGTGACGATAATAAACCAAACAGCGCCAGAGAACTGGGTTCGATCCTGACTATGGGTGCTGTCTGTACTGAGTTTGTACGTTCTCCCCCTAACCATGCGGGTGTTCTCCGGGTGCTCCGGTTTCCTCCCACACTCCAAAGAAGTACAGGTTTGCAGGTTAATTTGCTTCGGTTAAAAAATTGTAATGTGTCCCTGATGCGTGCAGGATGGTGTTAGTGCATGGGGATCGTTGGTTGGCGCGGACTCGGTGGGCTGAAGGGCCTGTTTCCAGCTCTATCTCTGAAACAAAAACTAAAACTAAACTAAACGTTCGATCAAAAGGCACATGTGATTTGCTAAAGGGCCTGTCCCACTTGGGCGACCTAATCCACGAGTTTGGAAGACCCTCGACGAGTTGAAAAAAATGTCAAGGTCGTGTTGACTTGCCAAAGTAAAAGACTTCCTACGACCTCCCACGACTATGTCAACGACCTCCTACGACTATGTCTACGACCTCCTACGACTATGTCTACAACCTCCTACGACTATGTCTACGACCTCCTACGACCCCCCTCGACCTCAGTCTTCCACAACTAAGACCAACTACGACTAGCTACGAGTGGAAAATTATCACATGATAAAATGATGTCATGTTTGCATTTTTTCTCGGGCCAGTTACTGACCTACAACTACCTACAACTACCTACAACTACCTACAACTACCTACAACTACCTACAACTACCTACAACTATCTACGACTACCTACGACTACCATCACGACCTACTACGACCTACCTACGAACTATATACGAGTAAAAAGTAGACATTTTTTCCATGCCGACCTTTTTTTTACTCGTGGACATTTTTTATCAGGCTGGAAAAAACGCCGTGACCTACTTGAGGCCACGAGTACGCGGAGACCACTCAGGAGCACGAGGAAGAGTTCCGAAGACCTCCTACGACCTCGTGGCGACCAGGCTGCGACTATGAGTCAAGGGCAAACTCGGCAGAGGTCGCCAATTAGGTCGTGAAAGTGGGACAGGGGCTTAAGAGGACGGAGCTTTGGTGGTTGAAAGATGCCAATGGGTTACAGGTGCCAAATGACTCGAGCCCTAACAAATGACTAGAGTGCAACCATACTGTGTGACTCATTTAACACAGTCTTCATCAACCTGTAAATGATGGTGCAAGTGTGATCCCTGAGTCTGAGGTGCAAGAGCAATCTGGTTGGATTTGGGAGTGCAGCGTAGGTTAATTCCCGGGATGGCGGGACTGTCATATGCTGAGAGAATGGAGCAGCTGGGCTTGTATACTCTGGAATTTAAGATGAGAGGGGATCTTATTGAAACATATAAGATTATTAAGGGTTTAGACACGCTAGCGGCAGGAAACATGTTCCCAATGTTGGGGTAGTCCAGAACCAGGGGCCACAGTTTAAGAATAAGGGGTAAGCCATTTAGAACGGAGACGAGGAAACACTTTTTCACACAGAGAGTTGTGAGTCTGTGGAATTCTCTGCCTCAGAGGACAGCGGATGCCAGTTCTCTGGATACTTTCAAGAGAGAGCTAGCTAGGGCTCTTAAAGATAGCGGAGTCAGGGGATATGGGGAGATACTGATTGTGGATGATGGGCCATGATCACATTGAATGGCGGTGCTGGCTCGAAGGGCCGAATGGCCTGCTCCTGCACCTATTGTCTATGGTCTATTGTCTATAATCGAGTGAAGTGCTCACAACAACGTTCCCGTCGAGCATTCACGTAATCTTTCCTGACAGGCCTGTTTCCACGTAGGGCCTGAGTCACTCTATGACTCTCCACCCCTAAGGTCCCATTGATAGGTTTGCTCAGCCCCTTCAGGAGAACAATCAAGGGTTAACCGTACAGCTGTAGATCGGGCAGGCCCAATAAGAGCAGCAGAGTCCTTTTTCTTGGTCACGCACCACATGATAATCCAATAGTTTTATAATCATCGTTATGAGGTTTTTATTCCAGATTTATTTCATTACGTGAATGTATATTCTCCATCTGCTGCAGTGGTTTTTGAAGTCACGGGTACAGGCCAATGGTCTAAGCTTCTCCATTATTTATCCGTATCGTTTAATATGATTACCCCGAAGAAGTGTGTTGACCTGAAATGTCGTCTGTTCATTCACTCCCCAGACCATTTGAGTTCAGCTTATTGTCACGTGTACCGAGGGACAGTGAAAAGCTTTTGTTGCGTGCCAACCAGTCAGCGGAAAGACAACACATGATGACAATCCAGCCGTCCACAGTGTACAGATACAGGATAAAGGGACGAATGTGAATAGCGTTTCCGCGCAAGTAATGGCCAGTAAAGTCCGATCAAAGAGAGTCCAAGGGTCTCCGATGAGGGAGATAGTAGCTCAGGTCTGCTCTTTAGTTGTTGGTAGAATGGTTCAGTTGCCTGATAACAGCTGGGAAGAAACTGTCCCTGAATCTGGAGGTGTGTGCGTTTTCACACTTCCATACCCTTTGCCCGATGGGAGAAGAGAGGGTAGCCGGGGTGCGGATTACGCTGCTGGCCTTGCCGAGGCAGCGTGAGGTGTAGGTGTAGTCAATGGAAGGGAGGTTGGTTTGTGTGATGGTCTGGGCTGCGTCCACAATTCCCTGCAATTTCTTGTGGTTTTGGATGGAGCTGTTCCCAAACCAAGCTGTGATACATTCCGATGTGATGCCTGACCCATGAAGTTCCTCCAGCAGTTTAGGTTTTACTCAAGATTGCAGCGTCTGCACATTCTTTATATTTTCTACTTGCCACTGCGAAGGAGGCCATTCAGCCCACTAAATCTATTCTGGCTCTTTAAACATTCCCATCTGTACCACTCTGCCACTTATTGGCTTGTGAACCATTCTCTCTCAAATCCAAGGCAGACACAACATGCTGGAGTAACTCAGCGGGACAGGCATATGCAGGCAGATGAGGTCAGTTTAATTTGGCATCGTATTTGGCATAGCTGCCCAAGCGAAATATGAGGTGCTGTTCCTCCCATTTGCTTGGGGCTTCACTCTGACAATGGAGGAGGCCCAGGACAGAAAGGTCAGTGTGGGAATGGGAAGGGGAGTTAAAGTGTTTACCAATCTGGAGATCACGTAGGCCCAAGCTATTTCACTTGGGCATCTTACAACCCAGCGGTATGAATATTACTAATTGTCATCTTCCCCTCAGCTAACAGTGAACCATTCTACATTTCTTTATCTCATATGCTGTGATCTGTTGTTTTACACCTATATCTCTAGACTCTCTCCCCCCCTGACAGTCAGTCTGAAGAAGGGTCTCGACCCGAAACGTCACCCATTCCCTTCTCTCCAGAGATGCTGCCTGTCCCGCTGAGTTACTCCAGCATTTTTTTTTGTCTATTTTCGGTGTAAGCCAGCATCTGCAGTTCCTTCCTACACATGCACTGTTCGATGTACTAAGTCAAATCGAAGGAAGGTTAGCAATGGTGAGACAATGGTGTTCACTCTTCCGAATCCGAGATGATATACAGTGTGCATTAACATGACTTGGCAGGGCCAGGCAGAGACCCATCAAGTAATGTCATTGCGACATGAGCATAAGCCATTTAACAAAAAATAATAATTGATTCTCCCTTGCTTGACTATTGTGTATAACAATGACTTGGGCACCCAGCCAGGAGGAGCAATGTCAAACTTTGCACGAAGCAGTGAAGATCAGGAAGAATGACAAACGGACATTGATGAGGTGGATGACGGAGCCACTGAATCCCGGCAGATTCGACTCTGCCTCAGTCAATGTGAAACGATGGAGATGCAAGGAACTGCAGGTGCTGGATTCTTGCATTCAAACACAACATGCTGGAGCAGCTCAGCGGGTCAGGCAACATCACTGGAGGGGACGGATAGGCCTTGTTTTAGGTCAGGACCCTTCTTCAGACTGACTGTAGTAACAGGGGGAGAGAAAGCTGGAAGAGAGGCGGGGGTGGGACAAACCGGGCAAGTTCAGGACTACAGCACGGAAACACACCCTTCGGCCCAATTTGACCATGCTAATCCCATTTGCCCGCATTTGGTACAGATCTCTTTCCTTTTCATGTGCCTGCATGCATTTTTTAAATGTTGTTATAATACCTGCCTCAACGACCTCCTCTGGCAGCTCATTCTATACACCCACCACCCTCTATGTGAAAAGGTTGTTCCTCAGGTTCCTGTCAACTTTTCCCTCTCACCTTAAACCTTTGTCCTCTGGTTCTTGAATCCCCAACCCTGGGTAAAAGATTCTAGGCATTCAATCTCTCTATTCCCTGCATGATTTTATACATCTCAATAAGATCACCCCTCAGTCTCCTGTGCTCCGAGAATAAGGTCGTCGCCTGACCAACCTCCCCATGGAGCTCAGGCCATCGAATCCTCAAGCCACGTCAAGTAGTGACTGAACAACACGCCAACCAATCTTCTATCCCATTTTCACCCGGGGAACAAGAAGGGTAAGTTGCAGGAAAGAAGAAAGGAAGAAAGGAAGAAAGAAAGAAAGAAAGAAAGAGAGAAAGAGAGATAGAGAAAGAGAGAAAGAAAGAAAGAAAAGAAAGAGAGAGAGAGAGAGAGAGAGAGAGGAGAGAGAGAGAGAGAGAGAGAGAGAGAGAAAGAGAGAGAGAGAGAGAGAGAGAGAAAGAAAAGAAAAAGAGAGAAAGAAAGAAAGAAAGAAAGAAAGAAAGAAAGAAAGAAAGAAAGAAAGAAAGAAAGAAAGAAAGAAAGAAAGAAAGAAAGAAAGAAGAAAGAAAGAAAGAAAGAAAGAAAGAAGAAAGAAGAGAGAGAAAAGAGAAAAGAAAGGAAGGAAACAAAGAAGGAAAAAAGAAAGAAAGAAGGAAAGAAACAAAGAAAGAAAGAAACAAAGAAAGAAAGAGGAGAAACAAAGAGAGAAAAGAAAGAAAGGAAGGAAAGAAGGAAAAAAGAAAGAAAGAAGGAAAGAAAGAAAGAAAGTAAGAAAGAAGAAAGAAAGAAAGAAAGAAAGAACGAACGAAAGAAAAGAGAGAAAGAGAGAAAGAGAGAAAGAAAGAAAGAAAGAAGAAAGAAAGAAAGAAAGAAAGAAAGAAAGAAAGAAAGAAAGAAAGGAAACAAGGAAGGAAAATAGAAAGGAAGGAAGAAAAAAAGAAAGGATGGAAAGAAAGAATGAAGGGTAGGAAAGGAGAAGTGAAGGGAAAAAAGGGGAAGAAGGAAAAAGAAAGGAAGGAAAATAGGAGGGAAGGAGGAAAGAAGGAGAAAAAAACAGCCGAGCATTGGTGGCTGTGATTAATTGCTGGTTAATGATTCAACTATTTTCATTACAGCTTGGCGCTTGTAGAACAGAGAGTGCTGAGGAGCATCCCGGGAACAAGTGCAGACAAGGGAGTGATGAAGGTTAAGATTAATGTCAGGCAGAGCCCTTGTTATTCATCGACTCTGCATGGTGAAATACCAAAGTCCCTCTGCAGCCTGCCTTGGTCCGGTGCTCCAGGATGGAACGCCTGTACTCTGTTGCAGAAACCGAGAGGAGGGTTTCAGGCCATGGAATAGATGCCCCCAGAAGAAGCTGTTCCTGAACCTGGACGTTACAGTTTCAGGCTCCTGTACTTTCTTCCCGATGGCAACGGTGCAATGAGTGTGTGGCCAGGATGGTGT
>CM075977.1:393790898-393847414 GCA_038087875.1 Malacoraja senta
CTGATAGAATATTGCAGGCACCCACCACCCTCTGTGTAAAGAAGACTTGCCCCCGCGCATCTCCTTTAAACTCTACACCTCCCTCCGTAAAGCAATGCCATCTCTTTGACGTTTGCACTCTGGGAAAAGCATTTTGACTGTCCACCCTGCCTATGTCTTTCATCATTTTAGATACATCTATCGGCTTTGCCCACAATCTTCAGTGTTCCAGTGGAAACAATCCAGATTTGTCAACCCTTTCTCTGCAGCTAACACCCTAACACCAGGGCAGCGCGGTGGTGGCTCAGCGATAGAGTTGTTGCCTTAAAGGCCTGTCTCACGAGTCTGCGGTCATTGGCGGTGATACAGGAAGTATCTACCGCTCGTGGACCGCCAGAGACTGCCGGTTCGGTCAAACGCACACTGCCGGGGCCGTGCGCCGTTGGTCCCAACACCGCACGGTGCTCACAAAAAGTCAACAATGTCTAAAAATAATTTCTTACCGCACAGCCGCCGCCAGTGAGGCACGAGTGCGGCACGGTCACCGCCACAGCCGCCGCCAGTGCGGCACGAGCGCCGTGAGTCGAACTCTCACCGCCACAGCCGCCGCCAGTGAGGCACGTGTGCGGCAAGGCCGCCGCCACAGCCCCGCGATCCGAAAGACGTCATCGCGTAGCGCGTCGCGTTACGCGATGACGTCATCATCCGACGCCGCAAGCTCGTGGAACCGGCCGTACGGAGATCACTCGGCCCCCGCGCAGCATCCGTGCGGCGCTCTCGTGGTTGCCGTGCGGTCCCCTCTTCCGGCGACGCCGCGCTTCACCGCCAATGACCGCAAACCCGTGGGACAGAGCCTTTAAGGGCCTGTCCCACTTGGGCGTCATTTGCGCGTCATTTACGCGACAGGCCGGTAGTGACTGTCACGCATCATCATGCGTCGGCACAGCCGTCTGGTGCGCGTGATGTCATTAGGACACCCTGCTTCCCTATTCTACATCATGACCAACATGGACGAACTACAGATTTTATTGCTACGGCAACAACAGAGACGTCTGTTAGCAGCAGCCCTCATATTTACAGATCAGCCAGGCAGGAGTACAACAAGAAAGGCTGGCAAGCAAGAAACCCAGGAAGAGGTCTGTGCGGACGAGGTTAGAGGTTACATGACGCGTAAAAGGCGGGCCGACTGCGTATGGGCGGCGCGCGGCGTCGCATGTTTACGGACGTTGACGCACGGTGACGTCACCATGCGATGCAGTGTGCGACACCAATGCGTCAGCGTGCGTAAGCGACACGTTATGCAGGTGGCGCGCGAGGATTTTGATACACTACGAAATCCTGGAGCGATACCGCGCGCCACTACATGCGATTCCATGCCTCACCATGCACAATGCGCGCGTCTCCCACGCGCCACCAACGCGTCACGACGCGTTGACCAATTTTCTACTTGACGCGTAAATGAGGCGCAAATGACGCCCAAGTGGGACAGGCCCTTTACAGTGCCAGAGACCCGGGTTTAATTGTGACTACGGGTGCTGTCTGTGTGGAGTTTGTACGTTCGCCCTGTGGGTTTTCTCCGGGAGCTCCGGTTTCCTCCCACACTCCAAAGACGTGCAGGTTCGTAGTTTCATTGGCTTGACATAATTGTAAATTGTCCCTAGTGTGTGACGGATAGTGTTGGTGTATGTGGATCATTGGTCAGCATAGACTCGGTGGGCCGAAGGGCCTATATGTCTAAGCTAAACTAAACCCTCTAATCTAGGCAGCACTCTAGGTAAATCTCTTCTGCACTCTCTCCAAAATCCCGACACCTCTTCCTAACCCACGCACCAATGACTTCCATTCCTCGGTGAAATGTTTCTGCGGGATTTATGTGGCCAAAAGTACTCATCTTTTGGGATTGTGAGCTGTCCTGTTGTTTGTCATTTCAACCGAGGAGATTAACCTCAATATCAGAGAGAGCTGTTTTGAAGCCATTCATCTTTATCCGGTCCTGACACATCATCCTAATCGGTCTGCGCTCTGGATCAGCTCCAACCCATTTTCCCAACGGCTGAAACTAATCCTTCCTCGGGGATGTGAGAGCTTCGGCGAGGTGGGCTGAAATTGTTCCCAGTGTGTGTAGGATAGTGTTAGCGAGCGAGGATCGCTGGTTGGCGCAGACCCGGTGCGCCAAACAGAAACATTGTCATACAGCAAGGAAACAAGCCCTACAACTCAACTTGCTCACACTGTCCAAAATTCCCCATCTATACTAGTCCTACTTACTTGCGTTTGACCCATATCTCTCTAAACCTTTCCCATCCATGTACCTGTCCAAATGTCTTTCAAATGTTGTGTTAGTACCTGCCTCAACTCTCTCCTCCAGCAGCTCGTTCCATACACCCATCATCCTCTGTGTGGAAATGTTGCTTGTCGGGATTCTGTTACATCTTTCCCCTCCCACCTTAAGCCTGTGTCCCCTGGTTCTTGATTCCCTCTACTCTGAGTAAAAGTCTGTGCATCTACCCTATCTGTTCCATGATCCCAAGGCCAACTCTTATCTGCCTGCATCTATTCTGTATCCCTCCATTCCCTGCATGGGTCCATGCATGTCTATCCAAAAAAAACTATCAAATGCTACTATTGTATCTGCTTCAACCACCACTCCCAGCAGCAAGTTCCAGGCACTCACCGGCCACCGTGTAAAAAAACTCGCCCCGCCCGTCTATCTCAAACTTTGCCTATCTCACCATAAAGCTGTGCCCTCTAGGTTGCGATATTTCCTACCTTGGAAAAAGGGTCTGTAAGCTTTAAGATTGCGTAGAACACAGAGTGCTGGAGTAACTCAGCGGGTCAGGCAGCATCTCTGGAGAACGTGGACAGGTGACGTTTCACAGAGTGCTGGAGTAACTCAGCGGGCCAGGCAGCATCTCTGGAGAACATGGATAGGTGACGTTACTGGTTGGGACCCTTGATCAAAAGGTTTAAGATAAATGGTGAAGAGGTCAGCGTGGGAGATGAGAGGAGGGAGTCTATTTTTCAATCTTCGGATAGACTGTGAGGGAGTGAAGAAAAACTGGACACATTTTTGTGGTGGACAAATAGCACGTTGAAAGTTCGACAGTGGGGCAGCTGGTGGAGCTGTTCCCTCCCAGCGCCAGAGATCCAAATTCGATCCTGACCCCGGGAACTGTCCGTGTGGAATTTGCCCGTTCTCCCTGTGACCGCGTGGGTTTCCTCCGGGCGCTGCGGTTTCCTCCCACTTCCCCCAGAGTGGGGGGAAAGGATGAGAAGGTGGGGTGACATAGAACCAGTGTGTACGGGCGATCTTGTGGTCGGCGTGAAGTCGGCGGGCTGAAAGGTCGGTTTCCATGCTGTATCTTTTAATCAGCAAGGGAATGGAGTTGAATGGACTGATGTCCCCTTCTGTACAGTATGATGTGCACTCAGGTTGGATTTCGTTCTGCCCATCCTGACCAGAGGGCCGTCCGTAGCGGCGACTACGGAGGGTCAGGGCCCCGACCACGGGTGAACAAGGGAGGAGGAGGAGGAGGAGGACTGTCGGAACTGTATTGCCTCCCACCACAGTGAAGAATGCTGTGGTGGAAGCCCGTGTTGAATTATGTGGTGTATTGTGTCCTTTTTTAATAGTAACGCTGCATGGTAAATTACATTTCACTGCTCCTTAAGGTTCATGTAACAAATACATTTGAACTTGAACTTTAACCTGCTGGTAAAGAGGCCCATATGGTATGCTTGGTCAGGGCCCTGAGTGAAAGTATCAGGAAGTCACAACGCAGCTCCATTGAGACTTTGCTTTGGCTGCATTTGACGTGTCGCTTGCAGTTCTGGTCCCCCCCATTTCAGGAAGGATGTGGAGGATTTGACAATAGACGATAGACAATCGGTGCATGAGTAGGCCATTCGGCCCTTCGAGCCAGCACCGCCATTCAATATGATCATGGCTGATCATCCCCAATCAGTACCCCGTTCCTGCCTTCTCCCCACATCCCCTGACTCCGCTATTTTTAAGAGCCCTATCTAGCTCTCCCTTGAAAGTGTCCAGAGAACTGGCCTCCACCACCCTCTGAGGCAGAGAATTCCACAGACTCACAACTCTCTGTGTGAAAAAGTGTTTCCACATCTCCTTTCTAAATGGCTTACCCCTTATACTTAAACAGTGGCCCCTGGTTCTGGACTCCCCCAACTTCGGGAACATGTTTCCTGCCTCTAGCGTGTCCAAACCCTTAATAATCTTATATGTTTCAATAAGATACCCTCTCATCCTAAATTCCAGAGTATACAAGCCCAGCCGCTCCATTCTCTCAGCATATGACACAGCCCCGACATATGGACAGGGTGACAAGCGCTGCCTTGGGCAAATGAGGTTCGCTTAGATAGGGTCCTGCTGCGTGGAGAGCTGCCCTTCGGCCTAACTTGCCCACGCCGACCAACATGTCCCCGTTTAATGGTTGCCGTGAAGGGGTTAGGCCAAGGGACCTGTTTCAATGCTGTAGGACTCTGGCACTCTGCCTCGTTGTAAAGCAAAGACCTGACCCATTCTCTTGGAAAGTAAATAAAAACTGTGTGTCCTACACACCATCTGCGGGAACATAAACTGCCTTAGGGCTTACAGCTGTTTAGAAATAATGGAGCCTTCGACTAGGGTAGAGGAAGAGGAGCAAGGGAGTTTTGCCTGGCTTCTGAAAACATTTATCCGTAGCCTATGCCCAGGGCACAGAAATGGTGTTTTCCTATCTCGGATTAAGCTTATAGAGTCATATACAGTAGATATACAATACGGAAACAAGCCCATTGGGCCAAAGTCCATGCCGACCATAAAGCACCCATCAACACCAGGGCGGTCGCGGTGGCTCAGCAGTAGAGTTGCTGCCTTACAGCGAATGCAGCGCCGGAGACCCGGGTTCGATCCCGATTACGGGTGCTGTCTGTACGGAGTTTGTACATTCTCCCCGTGGGTTTTCTCCGAGATCTTCGGTTTCCTCCCACAACCTCCCACAAAACATACAGGTTTGTAAGTGAATTGGCTTGGTAAATGTAAAATGTAACAGGCCCTAGTGGGTGTAGCATCCCAAATTGCTGGGTCCCGACGTGAAAAGTCTCCCCATCCATTCCCTCCAGAGATGCTGACTGACCCACTGAGTTAGTCCAACACTTTGTGTTGTACTCAAGATCTACATGTACCTCCACATTGTACCTCTTAGCTGCAGACAAGGAGGCAATTTACCGTGGCCAATTACTTGCTATCCACTCATCTTTGGGATGTGGAAAGAATCGGGAACATCCAAGTCATATTCACGCAGTCACAGAGAACATTGCCAAACTCCACACAATAACACATGTAACTCAGAATTGAACGATCTGGTCATATATATTCACGATATGATACGGGCGAACTTTATCTATCCCAGGAGGGTAATTAATCACAACTAGCTTACTGATAGACAACAAGTCAGACTTTATCGAACCTCAGTGTTATATCTTTGAACTAAATGTTCATATACCCATTATCCGTTATCTGTGCACTGTGGACGCCTTGAAGAAGGGTTTCGACCCAAAACATTGCCTCTTTCCTTTGCTCCATAGATGCTGCCTCCCACCCGCTGAGTTTCTCCAGCATTTTTGTCTACCTTCGATTTTCCAGCATCTGCACTTCCTTCTTAAACATTGATTGTATTCATGTACACTCTTTTCTTCGACTTCGATAGCACTCAAACAAAAGCTCTTTAGACAATAGACAATAGACAATAGGTGCAGGAGTAGGCCATTTCGGCCCTTCGAGCCAGCACCGCCATTCACTGTGATCATGGCTGATCATCACCAATCAGTACCCCGTTCCTGCCTTCTCTCCATATCCCCTATCTTTAAGAGCTCTATCTAACTCTCTCTTGAAAGCATCCAGAGAATTGGCCTCCACTGCCTTCTGAGGCAGAGAATTCCACAAATTCACAACTCTCTGTGTGAAAAAGTGTTTCCTCATCTCTGTTCTAAATGGCCTTCCGCTTATTCTCGCACTGATTTTCGGTACACGTGACACTAATATACTGAAAAGGGCTACACTTCCGAAAGGACAGTATTCTGGCCAGATGTCTGTGATCAGTGGGGTTCCACAAGGATCTGTGCTGGGGACCTCTGCCGTTTGGCCTATAGATTTAGCTGACTTGGACGTTAGCATAGCCCGGTTGGTTGTTAAATTTTCCGATGGTGCCGAGATTGCTCGGATCGTGGATTATGAGCTGGGCTGTCAAAGTATGCAGTGGGAATTAGATCGTCTACAGAAATGGGTGGGGTAATAGCAGATAGAGTATAAGCAAAGCAAGTGAGGTGCAGCAATTTGGAAGGTCAAATAAATGAGGAAGATATGTAATTAATGGCATTGATAACAGCATCATAGATACATAGAGATACAGAGACAATAGGAGCAGGAGTAGGCCATTCCGCCCTTTGAGCCAGCATCGCTATTCAATATGATCATGGCTGATCATCCCCAATCTGTACCCCATTCCTGCCTTCTCCCCATACCCCTTGACTCCATTAGCTCTAAGAGCTCTATCTAACTCTCTTTTGAATGCATCCAGTGAATCGGCCTCCACTGCTTTCTGAGGCAGAGAATTCTCAAAATTCACAAATCTCTGTGTGAAAAGGTTTCTCCCCATCTCAGATCTAAGTGGCCTACCCCTTATTCTTAAATTGCGCCCCCTGGTTCTAGTCTCCCCCAACATTGGGAACATGTTTCCTGCCTCTAGCGTGTCCAAACCCTTAATAATTTAATATGTTTCTATGAGATCTCCTCTCATCCTTCTGAATTCCCAGTGAATACAAGCCCAGTCACCCAATAGCAAGAATGTCCTTCCTCAAATTAGGGGACCAAAACTGCACACAATACTCCAGGTGTGTTCTCACTAGGTCTCTGTACAACTGCAGAAGGACCTCTTTGCTCCTGTATTCGACTCCTCTTGTTATAAAGGCCAACATGCCATTCGCTTTCTTCACTGCCTGCTGTACCTGCATGCTTACTTTCATAGACTGATGAACAAGGACCCCCAGATCCCATTGTACTTCCCCTTTCCCAACTTGACACCATTTGGATAGTAATCTGCCTTCCTGTTTTTGCTACCAAAGTGGATAACCTCACATTTATCCGCTTCATCTGCCATGCATCTGCCCACTCGCACAACCTGCCCAGGTCACCCTGCATTCTCATAGTATCCTCCTCACAGTTCGCACTGCCACCCTGCTTTGTGTTATCTGCAAATTTGCTAATGTTACTTTGAATCCCTTCATCCAAATCATTGATGTATATTGTAAATTTCTGCGGTCCCAGCACCGAGCCTTGCGGTACCCCACTAGTCACTGCCTGCCATTCTGATATGTGTAAAATCATGAAGGGTGGTGGACAGAGTCGTTTACCCAGGGTCGGGGAATCAAGAACCAGAAGAAGGGTTTCGGCCCGAAACGTTACCTATTTCCTTCGCTCCATAGATGCTGCTGCACCCGCTGAGTTTCTCCAGCATTTTTGTGTACCAGAAGACATAAGTTTGTTAGATAATGTCAGATTATCATCTAAATGGTGTCAAGTTGGGAAAAGGGGAAGTACAACGGGATCTGGGGGTCCTTGTTCATGTCTATGAAAGTAAGCATGCAGGTACAGCAGGCAGTGAAGAAAGCGAATGGCATGTTGGCCTTCATAACAAGAGGAGTTGAGTAGAGGAGCAAAGAGGTCCTTATGCAGTTGTACAGAGCCCTAGTGAGACCACACCTGGAGTATTGTGTGCAGTTTTGGTCCCCTCATTTGAGAAAGGACATTCTTGCTGTTGAGGGAGTGCAGCATAGGTTTACAAGGTTAATTCCCGGGATGGCAGGACTGTCATATGTTGATAGAATGGAGCGGCTGGGCTTGTATACTCTGGAGTTTAGAAGAATGAGAGGGGATTTTATGGAAACATATAAGATTATTAAGGGTTTGAACACGCTGGAGGCAGGAAACATGTTCCCGATGTTGGGCGAGTCCAGAACCAGGGGGCGCAGTTTAAGAATAAGGGCTAAACCATTTAGAACGGAGATGAGTAAACAGTTTTTCACACAGAGTGTTGTGAGTCTGTGGAATTCTCTGCCTCAGAGGGTGGTGGAGGCCGGTTCTCTGGACATTTTCAAGAGAGAGCTAGATAGGCCTCTTAAAGATAGCGGAGTCAGGGGATATGGGGAGAAGGCAGGAACAGGGTACTGATTGTGGATGATCAGCCATGATCACATTGAATGGCGGTGCTGGCTCGTAGGGCCGAATGGCCTACTCCTGCACCTATTGTCTATTGTCTAAAGGGGTGAAAATTTAATAGGAACCTGTGGGGCAAATCTTTCACACCGAGGGTGGTGGGTCTATGGAAGGAGCTGCCAGAGGAGGTGGTTGACGTAGGTATTAAAGCAACACTTAAAAGACATTGGTACAGGTACATATATAGGGTAGGTGTGGAGGGATATGGGCCAACCTCAGGAAAATGGGAGTACTTTAGATAGAGTCATACATTCATAAAGCATGGGAGCAGGCCCTTTGGTCGAACTCATCCAAGATCGTCCCGTCAACGGAAGGCTCGAGCTCCCAGACCGCGGGAGAACAAAGAAGGGAAGAGATTGAACTTTGTTTTTCGCCTTCCATCACAGTGAGGAATGTGGAGGAGTCACTGTGGTGGATGTTTATGTTAAAATGTGTTTTGTGTGTTTTGTTGCTTTTTATTGGTATGACCGTATGGCGAATCAAATTCCTCATATATTGCTAAACATACTTGGCTAATAAAGTATGATTATGATGCTGATGTTTATGATCCATTGAAACAAAGATGATCCATCTGAAGTAGTTCCACTGGCCTGCATTTGGCTAATGTAACATCAATAAACAATAGACAATAGGTGCAGGAAGAGGCCATTTGGCCCTTCGAGCCAGCACCGTTGTGTCATGGCTGATCATCCACAATCAGTAAACCGTGCCTGCCGCCTCCCCATAATCCCTTGATTCCGCTAGCCCCCAGAGCTGTACCTAACTTGGTCAGCAGGGAGGTGAGGGGCCGAAGGGCCTATTTCCATACTGTAAGACTCTTCAAGTACAGTTCAATACAACTACTATAGACAATAGGTGCAGAAGTAGGTCATTCAGCCCTTCGAGCCAGCACCACCATTCAATGTGATCATGGCTGATCATCCCCAATCAGTACCCCGTCCCTGCCTTCTCCCCATATCCCCTGACTCCGCTATCTTTAAGAGCCCTATCTAGCTCTCTCTTGAAAGCATCCAGAGAACCATAATTTGAGGAAGGACATCCTTGTGATTGAGGCAGTGCAGCGTAGGTTCACGAGATTGATCCCTGGGATGGCGGGACTGTCATATGAGGAAAGATTGAAAAGACTAGGCTTGTATTCACTGGAGTTTAGAAAGATGAGGGGGGGTCTTATAGAAACATATAAAATTATAAAAGGACTGGACAAGCTAGATGCAGGAAAAATGTTCCCAATGTTGGGCGAGTCCAGAACCAGGGGCCACAGTCTTAGAATAAAGGGGAGGTCATTTAAGACTGAGGTGAGAAAAAACGTTTTCACCCAGAGAGTTGTGAATTTATGGAATTCCCTGCCACAGAGGGCAGTGGAGGCCAAGTCACTGGATGGATTTAAGAGAGAGTTAGATAGAGCTCTAGAGGCTGGTGGAGTCAAGGGATATGGGGAGAAGGCAGGCACGGGTTATTGATTGGGGACGATCAGCCATGATCACAATGAATGGCGGTGCTGGCTCGAAGGGCCAAATGGCCTCCTCCTGCACCTATTTTCTATGTTTCTATGTTTCTAACCGGCTTCCACCGCCCTCTGAGGCAGAGAATTCCACAGACTCACAACTTTCTGTGTGAACTAACTTCAAGAGAGGTATACAAAAAAATGCTGGAGAAACTCAGCGGGTGCAGCAGCATCTATGGAGCGAAGGAAATAGGCAACGTTTCGGGCCGAAACCCTTCTTCAGATCTTTGGCCGTGGTGCAATTCTCATTTGGTATGGGAGATTTCCTGGAACCATAATGGCATCTTGTGTAGCTCCATCACACACACACTTGCCAAAGACAGCAATAATAGATTCCATTAACGTTGTGTTTCAGTGTATATTTAAGCAAAGTGCTTTTAATTTCCTTTGATGGATTTTATGCTTGTTAAGTTGAGGGATGGTGATTGGAGAGAAGAGATTGTTTCCACTTTGTATTCAGAGGGGCCGCAAGAGTTTCCTCACAAAATTACAGTGCCCATTTGCAGCCACTCTTGTAGTAGATGGAGAGAGACAGAAAATGCTGGAGGAACTCAGCGGGTCAGGCAGCATCTCTGGAGAAAATGGACAGGTGTTTCGGTTGGAGATCCTTTTTCAGACTGAGAGTCAGGGGCGGGGCAAACATAAAAACATAGAAAATAGGTGCAGGAGGCGTCCATTCAGACTTTTGAGCCAGCACCACCATTCATTGTGATCATGGCTGATCGTCCCCAATCAATAACCCGTGCCTGCCTTCTCCCCATATCCCTTGATTCCACTAGCCCCTAGAGCTCTATCTAACTCTCTCTTAAATCCATCCAGTGATTTGGCCTCCACTGCCCTCTGTGGCAGGGAATTCCACAAATTCACAACTCTCTGGGTGAAACAGTTTTTTCTCACCTCAGTCTTAAATGGCCTCCCCTTTATTCTAAGTGTAGCCTCTGGTTCTGGACTCGCCCAACATTGGGAACATTTTTCCTGCATCTAGCTTGTCCAGTCCTTTTATAATTTGATATGTTTCTATAAGATCCACACTCATCCTTCTAAACTCCAGTGAGTACAAGCCTAGTCTTTTGAATCTTTCATCATATGACAGTCCCGCCATCTCAGGCATCAATCTCGTGAACCTACGCTGCACTGCGAGAGATATGAAAAGGTACAAAGAACAAATGAATGAAAGGTGTGCAAAAGGACAAATAAAAACCGGCAACGATGATCAAGCAAAGGTGGAGCCCACAATGGTCCATTGTTGGCTGTGGTTTCCGGGTTAAAACCTGATTGTAGAACTTGAGAGCAGGAGGAATCACAGAGGGGGAGCAGGGAGAGAGGGTGTTGCAGAACCCTCGTCGGAGAGTGGAGGAGAACTTCTTCAAAGACGGCATACCTTGAGGAAATTCCGCAGTGGAGCAGACAAAATTATTTTTTTAACACGGATAAAGCTGCCGGACCCGCTGAGTTACTCCAGCATTTTCTGTCTATCTTTGGTGTAAACCAGAATCTGCATTTCCTTCCTACACATTGTATCGGATGGACATTTGTAACACTGGCGTGCTGTACGGTGATCGTCTTCCAAGGATTTTGGCTGCCCTGTCCTCCCTACTGCTGGTGCAAGATCCTATTAGCATCGGGGAAGGCCATTCAGCCCATCAATACAATGCTTGACCTATGAAGAAACCGTAGATGCGAGTTTACAAAAAAGACACAAAGACAACCAAGGTCCCCCATCTAGTTTAGTTCAGTTTACTTCATTATTATCGTCATAAGTTCCGAGGTACAGTGACAAGCTTTTGTTTTAGCGCGCAATCCAATCAAAGACTGAAGATAGACAAAAAATGCTGGAAAAATTCAACTGCCATATGCTGAGAAAATGGAGCGGCTGGGCTTGTATGCTCTGGAATTTAGAAGGATGAGAGGCTATCTTATTGAAACATATAAGATCATTAAAGGATTGGACAGGCTAGAGGCAGGAAACATGTTCCCGATGTTGGGGGAGTCCAGAACCAGGGGCCACCAGGGGCCACAGTTTAAGAATAAGAGGAAGGCCACTTAGAACGGAGATGAGGAAACACTTTTTCACACAGAGAGTTGCCTGTCCCACTATTTTGGATGACAACAGGCGACTGCTGCAAATTTTTCAACATGTTGAAAAAGTATCGGCAACAGTGGTGACAATGTTTGCTGTCGTAGGTTGTCGTAGGTGTTGTAGGTCGTGGCCAGGTGTTGTCGGTGAATTCCATTAAAACTAGTCCCAGGCAGGCGCCTAAAGAGTCACCTAAGTGGGACAGGCCGATAAAGCTCTAGTCTTTGACATTTCCACCCTGGGACTAAAGATCCTGTCCCACGAGCATGCGACTGCATGCGGCAAGCGCGACCAAACCGGAATCGGGGGCCGCGCGGAGGTCGAGTGATCCCCGTACAGGGCCGGTCCCACCAGCATGCGATTGCATGCGGAGAGCGCGACCAAACCGGAAGCGGGGGGCCGCGCAGAGGTCGAGTGACGTGACGTTCGAGCGAAGTCCGCGGGAAGTTCGCGCGTGACATACGGCGTCAAGACGCTGTGTACGGCATCGAGACGCTGCGCACGCCCATCGAGGTGGTTCATACGGCGTTGAGGCGGGTGCGTGCGGCCTCCATGCGGCTGCGGGCCGGCAGGCCGTTGCCGCACGGAATTTTTGAACATTGTCAGTTTTTCGGAGCCCCGCGCGATGTCGGGACCAGCTCCGCACAACTCCATACGGCTCCCGCGATCGAAGTGGGACCGGCCCCGCGAGGCCGGACGGCTCAAGCGACCATGTTAGGTCACGCTTGTCGCATGCAGTCGCATGCTCGTGGGACAGGCCCTTAAAGGTTGCTCTCTCAACAGGGGGTCTTATTGAAACATACAAGATTATAAAGGGTTTGGACACGCTAGAGGCAGGAAACGTTTTCCCGATGTTGGGGGAATCCAGAACCAGGGGCCACAGTTTCAGAATAAGGGGTAAGCCATTTAGAACGGAGACAAGGAAACACTTTTTCACACATGAGAGTGGTGAGTCTGTGGAATTCTCTGCCTCAGAGGGCGGTGGAGGCCGGTTCTCTGGATACTTTGAAGAGAGAGCTAGATAGGGCTCTTAAAAATAGCGGAGTCAGGGGATATGGAGAGAAGGCAGGAATGGGGTGCTGATTGGGGATGATCAGCCATGATCACATTGAATGGCGGTGGTGGCTGGAAGGGCCGAATGGCCTACTCCTGCACCTATTGTCTATTGTCAACCCGATCCAGCCCTCTCATAATTTGATATACTTTGTAGGTACCACAAGTTGTAACGTCATGAAATCAGGAATTATATTTTGAGAAGAAAGCTTTGTATTTCAAGACACCAGAATGTCCCAATCATATTTTACAGCCAAAGGCACCTCTCAAACATAACCACCAAAACCAGCTTGGACTACATGGCTGCCTTATGTGTGGTAATGATTCCCCAGAGCAAACATGTCAGTTACTTGTCAACCGTGAATTGGTAACAAAGACTGTGTGTGGAAGTTATTTACAGGACATCTGAGAGTTTCATAATATTGAAAGGACAATGAAAAGAACCACTTGTATTTCTCTATTACCTTTCAAAATCATCTGGTCTACAGTCACTCTTGAAGTGTAAATGTAGCTGTCAATTTGTGCGCCATCAAGACCATACAGCAAAGAAACAGCCCCTTCGGCCCAACCTCGTTCACCAACTGGCAAGCTGCCCCCTCAAGTACCACAATGCCATTGATCCCAACGTCACTCTTGTGGTTCCAGCACCATTGTGTACTCTGCCAGTGCCTGACAGAGTACACAATGAGCTCAAGCGGGTGGCCTCCCTGGGTGTCATCGCTGAAGTTACTGACCCATCTGACTGGGTTTCCACCATGGTGGTCGCAACGAAGAAAAACAAGGAGTTGCATAAACCCCAGGGATCTCAACACAGCTATCAAACGCCCGCACTACCCTATGCGAGCGGTAGAGGAAGTTGCTGTTGCTGCTTCTGCTGGTGTGGCGCCAGGCTTTTGCAAATGGGGCAGACTTCGGTTTTGTCATGTATGTACTTGGTCATACCAGGCCAGTAAAACATGCTCTGTGGCCTCCACGCCGGGGTGGTCCCTGTGGACGGCGTCGAAGTACTTGTCCCGGAGGACAGCTGGGACAACTGCCTTGTGGCCCTTGACTATAACACTACAATTGGCTAGTAGGAAATAACCAATCTACACCATCCAAGATGTCTCATCTAAGCTTGTCCCACCGGACTGCATTTGGCTCAGATCCCCTCAAAGCCTTTCCTAGTCATGTATTTGCCCAAGACTTTTTTAAATGTTGTTATAGTACCCGCTTCAACTACCTCCTCTGGCAGCTCAGTGCATATACCCACCACCCGCTGAGTGAAAAGGTGACCCTTCAGGCCTAGTTTAGAGATTCAGCTTTGAAACAAAGCCCGTCAGCCCACTGAGTCTACGCCGACCATCCATCACCCTTTCACACTAGTTCTATGTTATCCCACTTTCGCATCAGCTCGTAATAGGCAATCAACCTATAAATGCGCATGTTTTGGGGATGTGGGAGGTAAACAGAGCACCCGGAGGAAACCCATGTGGGCACAGGGAGAACATGCAAACTCCACACAGACAGCAACCGAGGTCAGGATCAAACCCGGGCCTCTGGCACTACCAGTGACCTTGAATTAACTAATTTACTTCATCAGTAACGTCAAACATGTTCTTGACTTTACACCAAAGATTTTTCAAAAAGCCGCAGTTCCAAGATTTCCTGGATGCTTGAGCTTTGATCATGTGTCTGAGCCACTTTTTGCAAACCAACCTCTGCTCCCTCCTTCACATGTATCTATGTCATTCTCTGGAGGCAAAAGGAACTGCAGATGCTAGTTTACAACAACAAAAAAGACACAAAACACTGGAGTAACTCAGCAGATCAGGCAGCATTGCTGGAATACGTGGATAGGTGATATTTCAGGTCCGGACCCTACTTCAGACTTTCCTGAAGAATGGCCCAGACCAAAAATTTGACCTTTCCATATCCACCAGAGATCCTGCCTGACCTGCTGAGTTACTCCAGCATTATGTATCAGTGGTTCTTTGTTCATTAATAACCCCTCCCCTTCTACAACCCCTCCCCCTTCTATAACTCCACCCCTTCCACAACTGCTCCCCCTTCTTGCACAACCCCTCCCCTTCTAAACGCCTCCCCTTCTTCCACAACCCCTCCCCCTTCTATAACTCCCCCCTCTATAACCCCTCCCCCTTCTTGCACAACTCCTCCCCCTACAACTCCTCCCACTTCTACAACTCCTCCCCCTTCAGTAACTCCACCCCATTCTACAACCCCCTTCTACAAACCCTCCCACCTCTACAACCCCTCCCCCTTCTTGCACAACTCCTCCCCCTCCTGCAACTCCTCCCACTTCTACAACTCCTCCCCCTTCTTGCACAACTCCTCCCCTTCAATAACTACACCCCATTCTACAACCCCTCCCCCTTCTACAACACACTTCTACAAACCCTCCCACTTCTACAACCCCTCCCCCTTCTTGCACAACTCCTCCCCTAAACTCCTCCCTTTCTTCCACAACCCCTCCCCCTTCTATAACTCCTCCCACTTCTACAACTACTCCCCCTTGTACAACTCCTCCCCCTTGTACAACTCCTCCCCCTTGTACAACACCTCCCCTTCTGTCGTAGGGTAGACTGATTCTGACCCCCATCACCTCCAATGTTTGCACATTCCCCCAATCCTTTCCACTCATCACTTTAATTTCACGTTTCATGTGTTTTGTGTTTTTATGACTGTTGGCAGATCAATTTCGCTCCTGGGATAAACAAAGTTCTATCGTATCGTAAGGGTAATGTCGGATTAATTGGCCGGGCAGTTGTCTTGCAGAACGTTTAGGTTGATGTTTATTATTGTCAGAGGTACAGTGAATAGCTTTGTTTTGCATGCTATCCAATCAAATGAGATAGTCCAACAGGGAAGAATTGACTTCCCTATGCGAGCTTACACATTAATACAGGGGTGTCAAACTCATTTTAGGTCAGGGGAAAAATGCGACTTCATGCGTGCTGGATCAGGCCGCGCACGCGCAAACGCAGTCCGATCCGGCACCGGGGACAGCTGCAGCCCGCTCGGGCATCAGGGAAACCATCCCGGGGGCCGGATCGGACCCCTTCGTGGTTTGACACCCCTGCATTAATACAATCAGGACAAACTCAATAGGTAGAGCAAAGGGCGGTGGAGGCCGGTTCTCTGGAAACTTTCGAGAGAGAGCTAGATAGGGCTCTTGAAGATAGTGGACTCAGGGGATACGGGGAGAAGGCAGGAACGGGGTACTGATTGTGGATGATCAGCCATGATCACATTGAATGATGGTGCTGATTTGCAGGGCCAAATGGCCTACTCCTGCACCTATTGTCTATTGTCTATACAGAGTGCAGAATATAGTTCTCAACAAAGTCCAAAGCCCACAATGGGGTAGTGGATCGGGCAGCACCCTAGCTTATGGAATGACCGTTCAGACGCCTGGTAACAGAGGGGAAGAAGCTGTTCCTGAGGGAAAGAGGGGTAGAATTCCAAGGTCAAATTTGGGAATTATGTTGTTCATTCAGTCATTGGATATGGGGTCATGGCTTGGCCAAGTCTATATTGCCCATTGCCATTTTCCTCTGCAAACCGCAAAGTGCCAGATGAATCCAGCAGGTCAGGCAGCACCTGGGGAGGGAATGGACAGGTGACTCCTTGGGACGAGACCCTTCACCGGGCCCAAAACATAATCTGTCCATTCCCTCCGCTGATGCTGCCAGACCTGTTGAGTTCCTTTGCGCAAGACTCCAGTAGAGTTGCTGCCTCACAGCACCAGAGACCCGGGTTCAATCCTAACTACGGGTGCTGTCTGTACGGAGTTTGTACTTTCTCCCCATGTCCTCATGGGTTTTCTCTGGGAGCTCTGGTTTCCTCCCACATTCCAAAGATGTACAGATTTGTAGGTTAATTGGCTTTGGTTAAAAGAAAATTGTAAATTGTCCCTAGTATGTAGGATAGCGCTAGTGTACGGGGAGCACAGACTATGTTTTGTCAGGGGAAATGGGGAGAAGGCAGGAAAATGGAGTTGAGAGGGAGAGATAGATCAGCCATGATTGAATGGCGGAGTAGACTTGATGGGCCAAATGGCCTAATGCTTCTCCTATAACTTATGAACATGACCCGGTGGGTCGAAGGGCCTGTTTCCGCGCTGTATCTCTAAACTAAACTAAAACTAATCTTCAAGTCCTCATGCCCCATATTTCCCTCTGACCAGGAAGGTTTACTGGGACATTTCAGAGGCCAGAAAGGAGTCAAGATATGGGCCAGAGTGCATAAGCCTTGCGGCTTTCCTTCTGCAGGGGAGTTTGATGAGGTAAATCATAGAAACAGAGAAACATAAAAAATAGGTGGAGGAGGAGGCCATTCGGCCCTTCGAGCCAGCACCGCCATTCATTGTGATCATGGCTGATCGTCCCCAATCAATAACCCGTGCCTGCCTTCACCCCATACCCCTTGATTCCACTAGCCCCTAGAGCTCTATCTAACTCTCTCTTAAATCCATCCAGTGATTTGGCCTCCACTGCCCTCTGTGGCAGGGAATTCCATAAATTCACAACTCTCTGGGTGAAAATGTTTTTTCTCACCTCAGTCTTAAATGGCCTCCCCTTTATCCTTAGACTGTGGCCCCTGGTTCTGGAATCACCCAACATTGGGAACATTATTCCTGCTTCTAGCTTGTCCAGTCCTTTTATAATTTTATATGTTTCCATAAGATTCCCCCTCATCCTTCTAAACTCCAGTGAATACAACCCTAGTTAATCCAAAAGCACTGTTGAACCCAAGACATGCTAAGTTTGCACAGTGACCTGCTACAATGAGCATTTGTGGAGCTTTTGCCGGTGAAGGGAATCACTGTGCAGTCTGGTCCGACATTAATTCCCACAGGCTTTGAAGAGGAGATTAGCTTCTGTATGAAATGACCACTTTGACTTTGAGCGCTTTGCCATTTGATCGGCTGAGGTAAATGGGTCAATTCAAAGATCCTTTTCACCCCAGCTGGCCTCCAATTTCCGCGATGAGCAGACGAGGGATAGAAAGGGATTTTAAACACATCAAAAAGAGCAAAAAATAATTGTTATTCAAGGTTTTGATTGATTGGAAGATACAGCATGGAAATAGACCCTTCAGCTCATGCAGACCATCGATCACCCGTACACACTAGATCGCTGTTATTCCACTTTCTCATTCAATCTCTGCACACCAGGAACAATCTATAGAGGCCAATTAACCTATAACCCCGCCCGTCTTTGGGATGTGTGACTCAACCGGAGCCACTGGGGGAAAGCCACGGAGCCTCAGGGAGAACGTGCAAACTCCCCACAGATAGCATCTGAGGTCAGGATTGAACACGGGTCTCTGGTGCTGCGAGGCGGTGGTCCCACTAGCTAGCTGTGCCACTGTGTCGCAGTGGTATTGAATTAACGTCCGAATGCAGGCAGAGAGATGAGCAAAGAGCATATGGATTTTAGGTAGAAATCGAATGCAAGACTCAACGGAATCATGATGCAGCTCTCCAAGACGTTGGCTAGTTTGCATTTGGAGTATTTTGTGACGTTCTGGCTGCCCCATTACATGAAAGAGAGGATGCAGAGGTGTTTTACCAGAATGCTGCCTGGATTAGAGGGTTTCCACTACAGGGAGAGGTTGGATAGACTTTCCAGGAACAATAGAGAAGGTGCAGGATTATTTCATTCCAAAGAGGAAGAAAGATTCCAAGGGGTGTAAGAGGCGACCGTGGCTGACAAGGGAAGTCAGGGACGGTATAAAAATAAAAGAGAAGAAGTATAACACAGCAAGGAAGAGTGGGAAGCCAGAGGATTGGGAAACGTTTAAAGAGCAACAGTAGATAACTAAAAAGGCAATACGGGGAGAAAAGATGAGGTACGAAGGTAAGCTAGCCAAGAATATAAAGGACGATAGTAAAAGCTTCTTGAGGTATGTGAAGAGGAAAACAAATAGTTAAGACAAATGTAGGTCCCTTGAAGACAGATACAGGTGAATTTATTATGGGGAACAAGGAAATGGCAGACGAGTTGAACAGACACTTTGGATCTGTCTTCACTGAGGAAGACACAAACAATCTCTCAGATATATGTGGCCAGAGGATCTGGGGTGACGGAGAGCCTGAAGAAAAATTAGGCAGGAGATGGTGTTGGGTAGACTGATGGGACTGAAGGCTGATAAACCCCAGGGCCTGATGGTCTGCATTCCAGGGTACTTATGGAGGTGGCTCTAGAAATCGTGGTCGCATTGGTGATCATTTTCCAATGTTCTATAGAATCAGGATCAGTTCTAGGGTAGCTAACGTTATCCCACTTTTTAAGAAAGGAGGGAGAGAGAAAACAGGGAATTATAGACCAGTTAAGGGCCTGTCCCACTTACACGAGTTATTCACAAATTCTCCCGAGTTTTCCCCTAGATTCAAACTCGCAGAATGTTCGTAACGAGTCCGTAGGAGGTCGTAGGAGTTCGTAGATATATCGTAGCGGCTCGTTATGCCAGCCGTAGGTACTCGTGGCATCAGGTAAGTCGGGACAGTTTTTCCACCCCGATTAAAAAATGTCCACGAGTAAAAAAAATGGTCGGGATGAAAGAAATTGCAACTTTTTACTCATAAAGAGGGCATCGAAATAGTCGTGGGAATTCGTAGACATACTCGTAGGAGTTCGTAGGTGTTCATGAACATAGTCGTGGAAGGTCATAGGAGTGCGTAGATTACCACGATCTTGATTTTTTTTTTAGGTCCTTTAAACTCGGCAGAGGTTTAGAATTAAGTCGTGAAAGTGGAACAGGCCCTTTAGCCTGACGCCGATGGTGGGGAAGATGCTGGAGTCAATTATAAAGATGAACTGCACACTTAGATAGCAGTAACAGTATTGGTCCGAGTCAGCAATGATTTACGAAGGGGAAATCATGGTTGACTAATCTTCTGGAATTCTTTGAGGATGTAACTAGGAAAATGGACAAGCTAGTGGATGTACCTGGACTTTCAAAAAGCCTTTGATAAGGTCCCACGTGGGAGATTAGTGGGCAAAATTAGAGCACATGGTATTGGGGGTAGGGTACTGACATGGATAGAAAATTGGTTGGCAGATAGGAAACAAAGAGTAGGGATTAACGGGTCCCTTTCAGAATTGCAGGCAGTGACTAGTGGAGGCAAGACTCGGTGCTAGGACCGCAGCTATTTACAATATACTGTACATTAATGATTTAGATGAAGGGATTAAAAGTAACATTTGCAGATGACACAAAGCTGGGTGGCAGTGTGAACTGTGAGGAGGATGCTATGAGGATTCAGGGTGACTTGGACAGGTTGGGTGAGTGGCCAGATGGTGGCAAGAACAGGAAGGCAGATTATTATCTGAATGGTGACAAGTTAGGAAAAGGGGAAGTACAACAAGAGATCTGGATGTCCTTCTACGTCAGTCACTGAAAGTAAGCATGCAGGTACAGCAGGCAGTGGGGAAAGCTAATGGCATGTTGTCCTTCATAACAAGAGGAATTGAGAATAGGAGCAAAAAGGTCCTTCTGTAGTTGTGGTCCTAGTGAGACCACACCTGGAGTATTGTGTGCAGTTTTGGTCTCCAAATGTGAGGAAGGACATTCTTGCTATTGAGGGAGCGCAGCGTCGGTTCACCAGGTTAATTCCCAGGATGGCGGGGCTGTCATATGTTGATAGAATGGAGCGACTAGGCTTGTATACACTGGAATTTAGAAGGATGAGAGGAGATCTCATTGAAACATATAAGATTATTAAGGGATTGGACACGCTAGAGGCAGGAAACATGTTCCCGATGTTGGGGGAGTCCAGAACCAGGGGCCATAGTTTAAGAATAAGGAGAAGGCCATTTAGAACAGAGATGAGGAAAAACTTTTTCACCCAGAGAGTTGTGAATCTGTGGAATTCTCTGCCTCAGAAGGCAGTGGAGGCCAGTTCTCTGGATGCTTTCAAGAAAGAATTAGATAGAGCGCTTAAAGATAGCAGTGTCAAGGGATATAGGGAGAAGGGAGGAATGGGGTACTGATTGTGGATAATAATAATAATAATAATAATGGATGGGATTTATATAGCGCCTTTCTAATACTCAAGGCGCTTTACATCGCATTATTCATTCACTCCTCAGTCACACTCGGTGGTGGTGAGCTACTTCTGTAGCCACAGCTGCCCTGGGGCAGACTGACGGAAGCGTGGCTGCTAATCTGCGCCTACGGCCCCTCCGACCACCGCCAATCACTCACACACATTCACACACATTCACACGCAGGCAAAGGTGGGTGAAGTGTCTTGCCCAAGGACACAACGACAGTATGCACTCCAAGCGGGATTCGAACCGGCTACCTTCCGGTTGCCAGCCGAACACTTAGCCCACTGCGCCATCAGCCATGTTCACAGTGAATGGCCCTGCTGGCTCGAAGGGCCGAATGGCCTACTCCTGCACCTATTGTCTATTGACTTGGTTTGTTTTCTCTGGTATGTCGGAGGTTGAGGGGAGATTTGATAGATGTATATAAAATTACGTGAGGCATAGATAGGGTAGATAGACAGAACCTTCTTCCCAAGGTGGAAACGTCCAGCAGTAGGGGGCCTCTGTAAGGTGAGAGCGGGAAAGTTTAATGGAGATGTGCGTTGTAAGTTTTCTTTTACACAGAGAGCGGTGGAGGCACGGAATGTGCTGTCAGGGTTGGTGGCAAAGGCAAATACCATAGTAGTGTTTAAGTGGCTTTCGGATTGACACATGGAAGTGCCGGGAATTGTGGGATATGGATTATATATCGGCAGATGAGATCAATTTAACTTGGTATCATGTTCAGGTGGGACAAGTGTGGATGGGCCACGTCGGCTGGTATGGGCAAGTTGGGCAGAAGGGCCTGTTTCCATGCTGGAAGACTATGATTCTATCACTCGAACCTCTCTGGTGAAAATGTATTTCCCCTCGAATGCCCTTTGAAGCTCCTTCCTCTCATCTTAAACCTATTCTGTCCCACCTTAGGTTCGAGCTCTATTGCTTTTGAAGCCCTTGAGAATGAATGAGTGAATGAATGAATGAATGTTTATTGGCCAAGTATGTACACATACAAGGGGATTTGCCTTGGAGATGTGCGTGGTAGAACAGGAAAACAGAACAGGAAAAGACTGGCAATAGATTGTTTTATTATGTTTCATTTAATGCACTTTCTGTAATATCGTTTGTGTGGTGCACTCGTTGACTTTGAGTGGATTTATTACCGAGACTTATTCCTGCCTGCCTTAGAGACACATTAAGCATTTGCGCACTCGTTGAAGGGTAATGCCCAAATTGCCACGTTCAATGGTTTTCCGAAAGTTCCACAAAACTGTAGAAATTCCACAGATAATAGAAATACAGCCCTTCTGTGCCCATCTACTGTCGTCCCATTTGGCCCATATCTCTCTCAACCTTTCCCGTCCATGTACCTCTCCCAGTGCTTTTTAAATGCTGTTATAATTCCTGCCTCAACTACCTCATCTAGCAGCTCGTTCCATATCCCCACCAGATACGTTTTAACCTTGTGAACGTAGGTTCACAAGGTTAATTCCCGGGATGGTGGGACTGTCATATGCTGAGAGAATGGAGCGGCTGGGCTTGTACACACTTGAATTTAGAAGGATGAGAGGGCTTCTTATTGAAACATATAAGATTACTAAGGGTTTGGACACGCTAGAGGCAGGAAGCTTACAAAATCCTTAAGGGGTTGGACAGGCTAGATGCAGGACGATTATTCCCGATGTTGGGGAAGTCCAGAACTAGGGGTCACAGTTTAAGGATAAGAGGGAAGACTTTTAGGACCGAGATGAGGAAATCATTTTTTACACAGAGAGTGGTGAATCTGTGGAATTCTCTGCCACAGAAGGTAGTTGAGGCCAGTTCATTGGCTATATTTAAGAGGGAGTTAGATGTGGCCTTTGTGGCTAAAGGGATCAGGGGGTATGGAGAGAAGGCAGGGATGGGATACTGAGATGGATGATCAGCCATGATCATATCAAATGGCGGTGCAGGCTCGAAGGGCCGAATGGCCCACTCCTGCCTATTTTCCTATAAAATACCTATTTTCTATGTTTTCTATGAAACATGTTCTCGATGTTGGGGGAGTCCAGAACCAGGGGCCACAGTTTAAGAATAAGAGGTAAGCCATTTAGAACGGAGATGACTAAACACTTTTTCACACAGACACAATAGACAATAGACAATAGGTGCAGGAGTAGGCTATTCGGCCCTTCGAGCCAGCACCGCCATTCAATGTGTTCATGGCTGATCATCCCCAATCAGTACCCCGTTCCTGCCTTCTCCCCATAGCCCCTGACTCCGCTACTTTTAAGAGCCCTATCTAGCAGAGAGTTGTGAGTCTGTGGAATTCTCTGCCTCAGAGGGCGGTGGAGGCCGGTTCTCTGGATACTTTCAAGAGAGAGCTAGATCAGGCTCTTAAAGATAGTGGTCAGGTGATATGGGGAGAAGGTAGGAATGGGGTACTGATTGGGAATGATCAGCCATGATCACATTGAATGGCGGTGCTGGCTTGAAGGGCCGAATGGCCTACTCCTGCACCTATTGTCTATTGCCTATTACCCCTCAGGTACCTATTTACATTTAAAATGAAAGGAGAAAGATTACTCGGAACCCGAGGGGCAGTGCCTTCACACAGAGGGAGGCAGATGCAGTTATAGAGTCCTGGTCATAGAGCACGGAAACAGGTTCATCGGCCCATACCGAACAAGATGCCCTATCTACACTAATCCCACCTGCCTGCATTTGGCCCATATCTCTCTAAACCTATCCATGCACCTGTCCAAATGTCTTTTCAATGTTGTGACAGTACCTGCTTCAACTACCTCCTCTGGCAGCCTGTTCCTTCTATAAACCGCCCTCTGTGTGAAATTATGTTTGTGGAATTTTAATTCCATGGAGATTTCCGCCAAAAAAGAAAATACTCAAAGGCGTTGTCCCCGTCAGGACCCCCGTAGTTTCTTATTGCCATTTAGGCAAATGGTATTGTAAAATATGGGCAATTATTGTATTGTAAAATATGGGTAATTATTCGTGGACTATAAATGACATTGCTCGTGTTGCATTAATCGCATAAACGCATTCAGTAAAACAAAAAATATAGAACAAGTGGCTACGAAGGAAGAAAACATAGGGGAGTGAGTGAATGCAGAGCTCTTTCAAAGAGTGGGCACACACTCAGTGGGGCAAATGTCCTCCTTAGTTGCTATCTTTTGAATGAGACATTAAAACAAAAAACCTGGAGTGATACCAGACACATTCTTGATAGACTAGACGCAGTGCTTCTTAAACTATCTCAGTGTCATTCACCCTTGAGTCTTTAGCACAAAATTTCATTCACCCTCGACTAAATTTTTGTCTTATTCTCCCTTGTGTATAATTTTATATATAATTTATTCTGTCACATGAGCAAAAAACATAAATTAACTCATTCACCCCAAAATAATTTCATTCCCCCTTGGGTGAACCATTCACCAGTTTAAGAAGCACTGGACTAGAGGGATAGCAATAGACAATAGGTGTAGGAGTAGGCTATGCGGCCCTTCGAGCCAGCACTGCCATTCAATAGACAATAGACAATAGACAATAGACAATAGGTGCAGGAGTAGGCCATTCGGCCCTTTGAGCCAGCACCGCCATTCAATGTGATCATGGCTGATCATCCACAATCAGTACCCCGTTCCTGCCTTCTCCCCATATCCCCTGACTTCGCTATCTTTAAGAGCCCTATCTAGCTCTCTCTTGAAAGCATCCAGAGAACTGGCCTCCACCGCCCTCTGAGGCGAGAATTCCACAGACTCACAACTCTCTGTGTGAAAATGTGTTTCCTCGTCTCCATTCTAAATGGCTTACCCCTTATTCTTAAATTGTGGCCCCTGGTTCTGGACTCCCCCAACATCGGGAACATGTTTCCTGGCTCTAGCGTGTCCAAACCCTTAATAATCTTATATGTTTCAATAAGATACCCTCTCATCCTAAATTCCAGAGTATACAAGCCCATTCTCTCAGCATATGACGGTCCCGCCATCCCGGGAATTAACCTTGTGAACCTACGCTGCACTCCCTCAATAGCAAGAATGTCCTTCCTCAAATTAGGGGACCAAAACTGCACACAATACTCCAGGTGTGGTCTCACTAGGGCCTTGTACACCTGCAGATATGGGTCTAGTCTAGTCCATCAAGTAACCCATACGGGTTACTGTAGAAAAGGGTTGTTTCTGATCAGTTGTCTAATTCTTCCAACAGTACAGTTGAAACAGACCCTTCATCTCACAATGTCTGTGCTAAACATGATGCCAAGATCAACTACTTTCATCTTCCTGTATGTAATGGGCACCATTCCATTCTCTGCACATTCATGTGCCTATTTAAAAGCCTCTTAAACACCAGTGTAGGAGCCATTCGTGCTTAGGCTATGTACTGTTAGCATATTTTATTATTTTGTCCAGATATTTCTTGCAGAATTATTATGAACGCCTGGAGGTGGGCTTTTGAGACGTAGATGAATGTTACACATAGCGAAACCACAGGGAGTGGTCAAATCAGACTGGAGCAGGCACGGGAGAAAGGATGGTAGACAAAGGTGCTGGAGAAACTCAGCGGGTGCAGCAGCATCTATGGAGCGAAGGAAATAGGCAACGTTTCGGGCCGAAACCCGCTGAGTTTCTCCAGCACTTTTGTCTACCTTCGATTTTCCAGCATCTGCAGTTCCTTCTTAAACACGGGAGAAAGGATACAGTTTTTAACCAGATCGGACAGTAAGAAGGGAAAGCTACAATTTGTACATGAATAAAGAGGATCTGGTTCGTTCACTACCTTGTCGGCACAACGACTTCAATACAGAATCAATTAAGTTCTACTCCTCCCTGCCTGTAACGGCAATGAAAAGCTGAAGCTTGGAAAAGTTTGAAATTGCCATTACAGCCACTATCGTATCTGCCTCCACCACCACCCTGGCAGCACCAGTCTCTGTGTATTAAAATATTGGCCCACGCATCTCCTTTTAAATTTCCCTCTTTCACGCATAAGCCATGCCTTCTAGTTTTTGTCATTGCACCTCTCGGGGGGGGGGGGGGGGGGGGGAGAGAAAACATTAAACAGAGATTGTAGTAAATTTCTCTGAGACCCAGTCAGGAGTCTTTGTGTGGTTCAGACACCTGTCCCACTTGGCGATTTTTTCGGCAACATTGACTGACGTATTGGGTCACCGAAAAAGTCGTGGCGTGACGCGGCGTGATGACGTATTGACGAGCGGTGCCTCCTCAAGTGTCGCAACATTTTTTATGTCGCCGCTGGGTTTTGAAATGTTCAAAACCTTTTGGCGACCCTGATACGTCAGTCAATGACGCCGGCAGTCGCCGAAAAAAAATCGCTAAGTGGGACAGGGCCCTTTACAGCCTTGGCAAGCGTCTTGATTTGTTCCCCGATGCCTTTTGTGACAGTCTCATTCACTGCTTTAGTAAATCTGTTTGCCGTGTTATTAGCAACAGGCAGTGAACATGTGATCGCTTCCTCTCCAGTGTCCTTATCTTACACCGATGTCCTTCTCCCAACGATTAATTGAAGCTTTTAAGCTGCGAGCTTAAATGGGATTTGGGCCAATTTTGACCCGGGCAAAATTGGTGCTCTGATGGGAGTTTTAGATATCAGAGGGCACACATTTAAGAAAATTAGTCGCCTGAAATGATTCAGTCTTATAAAAAGAAATCCAGGCGATATTAGAATATCTTTTATGTATTATTTTAGTGCAGCAGTAAAGCTGTTCAATTTGAATGCCATTGAATTTTCAGAACATCGCTTTATAGCATTTGAGCATTAATATCCCACAGCATCATTTATGGACTGAGGAATTTAGGACAGAAATGTTTTAAGCCAAAGGCATCATTGTAAATGATACATATCCATGTCAACATTCTCGTCTCAGTTGTGGCTCAATGGGTGCATTAGCAAAACTAAAGTCAACCATACATTGCAGTGTGGAGGGAGAGTCACCTACTAGTTCACGTTCAAGTTCACATTTATTGTCACATGCACTAACTAAGGTACGATGACATTTCAGTTACCATACGGCCATACAAGTAAAAAAAGAACACAATACACCACAGAGTTTAACACAAGCATCCATCACAGTGGAATCAGCATTCCTCACTCTGATGGATAAACCAATATTTCCACCTTCTCTCTCTCTCCGAGATACAACGTAGAACAGTACAGCACAAGAACAGGCCCTTTGGCCCGCAATGTCTGGGCTGAACATGATGTCAGTCATAGAATGATACAGCGTGGAAACAGGCCCTTCGGCCCAACTTGCCCACACCGGCCAACAAGTCCCAGCTACACGAGTCCCACCTGCCTGCGTTTAGTCCAACTCTCCAAACCTGTCCTATCCATGTACCTGTCTAACTAACTGTTTCATAAATGTTGCGATAGTTCCTGCCTCAACTACCTCCTCTGGCAGCTTTGTGTGAAAAAGTCACCCCTCAGATTCTTATTAAACCTTTTCCCCCTTCACCTTAAACCTCTGCCCTCTGGTCCTCGATTCACCAAACTCTGGGCAAGAGACTCCGTGCATCTACCCGATCTATTCCTCTCACAGTTTTATACACCTCCATAAAATCAACTCTTTATGATGTGAAGACCAACTGTTACCTGTCTGCATATTATTCATATCTCTCCATTCCCTGCATATCTATGGGCCTATCCAAAAAACGCTTAACAACCACTATCGTATCTGGCTCCACCACCACCCCTAGGAACCCACCGCCCTCTGTGTAAAAAACATACTCTATACCCCTCCACTTATAAGAGTCATTGAATCATACAGCAAGGAAAACAGGCACCTCGGCCCACCTTCCCAAATGTGCCCGCATTTGGCCCATATCCCTTTAAACCTTTGCTTTCCTAGCCTATCCCTGCATGTCCATGTGCCTATCCAGAAGTCTCCTAAATGCCATTATCATATCTGCCTCAACCAACGTATTCCAGGCTCTCTCCACCCTCGGAGTAAAAGAACGCCCTGCACGTCTCCTTTAAACTTTGCCCATCTCACCTCAAACCTATTCTCTCTCACGCAGGTGTTATCACAAAGTTTAAGAAACATTTATATAACCATATAACAATCACAGCACGGAAACAGGCCATCTCAGCCCTTCTAGTCCGTGCCGAACACTTATTCTCCCCTAGTCCCATCTACCTGCACTCAGACCATAACCTTCCATTCCTTTCCCGTCCATATACCTATCCAATTTATTTTTAAATGATAAAAACGAACCAGCCTCCACCACTTCCACTGGAAGCTCATTCCACACAGCTACCACTCCCTGAGTAAAGAAGTTCCCCCTCATGTTGCCCCTAAACTTTTGTCCCTTAATTCTCAAATCATGTCCTCTTAGACAGATAAAGATAGGATGTAGAAAGATATGGGCCAAATGCTGGCAGGTGGGACAAGTGTAGATGGGGCAAGTGAATCAGTGTGGGCAAGTTGGGCCCAAGCTCCTGTTTCCTTGCTGTATGACTCTCGTATTTGATATTTCAATCCTGGAAAAGAAGTTCTGAATGTCTATCCTATCTATGTCTTTCATAGAGTCATAGAGCATGGAAACAGGCCCTTCGGCCCAACTTTCCCACACTGTCCCAGCTACACTAGTCCCACCTGCCCGCGTTTGGCCCACATCCCTCAAAACCTATCCTATCCATGTACCTGTCTAACGGTTTCTTAAATGGTGTGATAATCCCAGCCTCAACTACCTCCTCTGGCAGCTCATTCCATACACACACCGTCCTTTCTGTGAAAAAGTTACCCCTCGGATTCCTATTAAATCTTTTCCCGTTCGCCTTAAACCTACACTTTTATAAATTTGTGTTTCATCATTTTAATAATAATAATGGATGGGATTTATATAGCGCCTTTCTAATACTCAAGGCGTAATCCTGTATAGTCTTTAACTAGATAGCACACAGCAAAAGACTTTTCACTGTACCTTGGTGCACGAAACACTAATAAACTAAACTATCCTCTCCTGCCCTCAAACACTTTAAACATATAAGATTATTAAGGGTTTGGACACACTCGACACAGGAAACGTGTTCCTGATGTTGCGGGTCCAGAATCAGGGGCCACAGTTTAAAAATAAGGGGTAGGCCATTGAGAACGGAAATGAGGAAAAGCTTTTTCACCCAGAGAGATGTGAATCTGTGGAATTCTCTGCCTCAATTCTCTGCTTTCAAGAGAGAGTTGGATAGAGCTCTTAAAGATAGCGGAGTCAGGAGATATGGGGAGAAGGCAGGAATGGGGCAGCCATGATCACAGTGAATGGCGGTGCTGGCTCGAAGGGCCGAATGGCCTGCTCCTGCACCTATTGTCTATTGTCAAAACTCCGGTACTCCAGAGAAAACAATCTGTCCAAACCTCAATCGCAATCATGCAGAGGATTTTGAAGAGTTCTCCAAGATAACTTGACCAATATCTATCCCTCAACTGATCAATGAAACAGTGTTTATTTCATTATGATATCACTCACTGTGTGAACTGCTGTGTACAAAGCACCCCCCAGGATTCTGTTACAGCAGTGAATCTGCCTCACGGGCCTTTTCTCTGAAAAGGTCCAGGAAGCACTTAAGACACTGCAAAGGTTGCAGTCCTTTCTTGCACTGAACAATAATCTCTGCACCATCACTGTTGCAGCTCTTTGCTGAGTCCATGCCTGGAATATCATGTGTAGGAAAGAACTGCAGATCCTGGTTTAAAATCAAAGGTAGACACAAAATGCTGAAGTAACTCAGCGGGGCAGGCAGCATCTCTGGAGAGAAGGGATGGGTGACGTTTCGCGTCGAGACCCTTCTTCAGTCTCCAGTTCTAGTTGCCGCGATGTGATTAACCGATGGAGGCTGTGGAATGGGTCGAACTAGAGGAAAGACTATTATGTGGAGCGACTAGAAAAGGACCAAGGGACCAACCAACGCCTCCACTTCCTTATCAGGCTTATGAAGTTTGGCAAGTCCCCCTACAACCCTCACCAACTTCTACAGATGCACCATAGACAGCATTTTATCAGGGTGCATCCCAGCACGGTTTGGGAACAGCTCCGTCCAAGATCGCGAGAAATTGCATCGGATTGTGGACGCAGCCCAGACCGTCACACAAACCCTTCCATTGACTCCATTTATACCTGACGCATAATCAAGGACGAGTTGCACCGCGGCCACTCCCTCTTCTATACCTTTTGTCTGGTGGCAGAGGGGAGAAGTGTGAAAACGCACACCTCCAGATTCAGGGACAGTTTCTTCCCAGCTGTTATCAGGCAACTGAACCATCCTACCAACAACCAGAGAGCAGTGCTGAACTACTATCTACCTCTTTGATGACCCTCGGACTATCCTTGATCGGACTTTGCTGGCTTGACCTTGCACCAAATGTAATTCCCTTATCATGTATCTATACACTGTGATTGGATCGACTGTTTCTGCTGACTGGATAGCACGCAACAAAAGCTGTTCACTGCACCTCGGTACACGTGACAATAAACTAAACTAAACTGTTTTCCCTGGAGTGAAGGAAGCTGAAGGTATGTACATTCATAAGGGACATAGATAAGGTGACAGTCTTTTCCTCAGGGTAAGGGAGTATAAAACTACATGGCAGAGCTTGATTTAGTTTAGTTTAGAGATACAGCATTGAAACAGACCCTTTGCCTGAAGTATGAACTTTGGCCTTGATCAGTCAGAGTATTGAGCATAGAAGAAAAACATCCCAAAAAACTCATTCATACCCATTGCCATAAACAGCTTAAATAAAAAATGAACAATGGACAAATTAACCCTGACGCACCGTCACTTTACACGTATCCACAACTTTCATCTTGTCTATTCTTACAGTTTTTAATCCTTATACTTGCTTTTAAGATCTATACACACGGTGCTCGCAGAAATCTGTGTTGTATGCCAGCTTATCAGTACATTGTCCTGTTTGTATGTTGAGCCACGCCAAAAAAGATTTTCTGTTACGACAGACAATAAAGTTTTCTGAATCTGAATCTGAATCTGACGTTGGGAGGTCATGTTGCAGTTGTACAAGACGTTGCTGAGACCACATTTAGAATATTGTGTTCAGTTTAGGGCACCATGTTATAGGAAAGATATTGTCAAGCTTGAAAGGGTTCAGAAAAGATTTACAAGGATGTTGCCAGGACAAGAGGGTGTGAGCTATAGGGAGAGGTTGAGCAGGCTGGGACTCTATTCCATGGAGCGCAGGAGGATGAGGGGTGATCTTATAGAGGTATACAAAATCATGAGAGGAATAGATCGGGTAGGTGCACCGAGTCTTTTACCCAGAGTAGGGGAATCGAGGACCAGAGGACATAGGTTCAAGGTGAAGGGGAAATGATTTAATAGGAATCCGAGGAGTAACTTCTTCACACAAAGGGTGGTGGGTGTATGGCACAAGCTGCAAGAGGAGGTAGTTGAGGATGGGACTATGCCAAGCGACTTTGAGTCCTGAAAAGCGCTATATAAATAAAATCTATTATTATTATTATAATTATCGTTTGAGAAACAGTTGGACAGGTACATGGATAGGACAGGTTTGGAGGGATATGGACCAAGCGCAGGCAGGTGGGACGAGTGTAGCTGGGACATTGTTGGCTGGTGTGGGCAAGTTGGGCCGAAGGGCCTGTTTCCACGCTGTATCACTCTACGACTCTAAGTCCACGTTGACCATCGATCATGCGTTCATAGTTGGATGTTATCCCACTTTCACATCCACTCCCTACACACTAGGGGTAATTTACAGTGGACAATTAACCTACAAACCCGCATATCTTTGGGATGTGGGAGGAAATTGGAGCATCCGGAGGGAAAACCCGCACGTTCACTGGGGGAACATTCAACCTCCGCACATACAGAACCCAAGCTCAGGATCGAACCCGGGTCTCTGGCGCTGCGAGAAAGCAGCTCTACGGTGAAAGGGGAATGGCTTAAAGGGCTCTTATGTTTTTACCCAGAGGGTGGTGGGTCAAAGTATCTGTTGTCAAAAGTGGTAAGAGGTGGTAGAATTACAACATTTGAAAGACATTTGGACAGGCCCATGGATAGAAAACGTTTAATGGGACATGGACCAACCACAGGTAAGTTGGACTATCTCAGGAAGCCACCGTGGACAATTTGGGCCGAATGGCCTGTATCCAAGCTGCATTTATCTATGCCCCGTTGAGCCATAGCTAGTACAGCAGGACAATGGATAATTTTAAGGCAGAGATAGATATTTCTTGATTAGTCAAGGGGTGTGAAGGGTTATGGGGAGAAGGTAGGAGAATGGGGTTGAGAGGGAAAGATAGATCAGCCATGATCGAATGGCGGAGTAGACTTGATGAGCCAAATGGCCTAATTCTGCTCCTATCACTTATGAACTTAGACAATAGACAATAGGCAATAGGTGCAGTAGTAGGGCCATTCGGCCCTTCGAGCCAGCACCGCCATTCATTGTGATCATGGCTGATCATCACGAATCAGTACCCCGTTCCTGCCTTCACCCCATATCCCCCGATTCCGCTATCTTTAAGAGCCCTATCTAGCTCTCTCTTGAAAGTATCCAGAGAACTTAGTCAACAAAAGATCAGGTACCTACCCATCTCTAACAGCTTCCTTCTTCTCCAGGTCTTGAATGACATCCAGTAGAACCTTAATGGTCTGCTGGCTGGTCTGCAGGACATCCTCCATGTTCTGCAGTCTGGACTGGAGAGAAGTGATTTCATATTGAGTAGTCCGACCTGGCTTAGCCCCTTGGTTCCCTGCTGCAGCGGCCGGCTCTGTCGCATTGGCCTGAGGGTTTCCTCCACTCAGCACGAGTTCCACTCGGACGTTGGTCTTCAGTGCGGGCCCCGAATGGCCGTCCTGGTGGACACCTTCTCCCGATCGGACAGGAGACTTGTCGTGAGGCTGGGATGGTTGGTTCTTGGCATCGGTCAGTGGAGAGTGGTCCACCGCCGAAATGCAGAGCTGAGATTGGTCAGTCCGATGGGAGATGCCAGGCTGCTTGTGATTTAGCGGAGTTTTCAAGCAGGATTTGGGGAAGGTGCAAACTTGGTCCTTGGAGAGAGTGTGGTTGGGGTTCGTTGGGCTAGACTCCGTCTTTCCGCAGTCGGAAAGGTCTCCGTCCAAATCGTGCCGCGGTGCTTTCAGTTTGTGGCACGGCCTCTGGCTCAGTGAGTACCTGTCCATGTCATTGTCTTTGGATGATGGTGGACTCACCTTGGGATCGGAGAGCAGGGTTTGGCGGAGAGGCTTCTCACGCCCTTAGTTGCACAGTGCTGCCCGGCTACAAATGCTTTGAAGTTGCCCTCCAAGAGGGTACCTTGGACCGCCTTGGGAACGATGGTATCTTTAGCGCGATGGCATGCGGACGAGCCGTTGGAGTTGGAGGCTTGGACCTTCTGGGAGACCTTCTCCGATACCTTCGGGGAGACCTCCTCAGAGATCTTCTCGCAGACCTTCTCACTATCTTGGGTGGAAGGACAGTGTTCCCTGCAGGACGTGGTCACTGTCTCCACCATCCTCCCATTGACCGCTGCCTCCTTGCTGCTCCTTGACCACCCCATCATGATCCCCTTCCCCCTCCTCCTCCGCATCCTGGCCTTCCGCCAGCTCGCCGGCTGGGCAGTGGTCGGACGGAGGGTCCCCTCCTTCCTCCTTCTCGTCCTCCGCGCCCAGGTCGCTGACACTCTTGCTGCGGGCTCGGCAGGCGGGGAAGTGTTTCTGGAGCTGGGCGAGGTCTGGATGGCGGTGCTCATGCAGGCCTTGCGCGCGGGATGGGGAGGGTGAGGGAGCAGGGCCGGGCCGGGTACCAGTTCAGAAGGGCCGGCACCCCTTGGCAATTGCCCTCGGGAGTCTCCCCCCCCACCACCACCTCCTCAGGCCCGTCGGCCAAGTCCTTGAAGCGGACCTGCTGCGTCTTGTGCCGCCGGCGATGGTGAATCCTCTCGCCCTCCATCGAGCGCCCTGGGTCGCGCTTCAACAGCACCGACCTGACCGTCATGGCCGGCTCAGAGAGGGAGTGAGCGTTGGAAGCCAGTGGACGGTTGCTCTGCCGACTGACCATTATTCCCGCCTCCCTCCCTCACACGGACAACCTCGGCTTGGCGGGAGGGAGGTCAGCGCGTCGACAGCGCCCACCCTGTTGTTGTTGTTGGATTCCTTTCCCCCCCGCGATCGGCCTCAGAGGCCTTCGCTTCGCCTCGCCTCGCGGTCTTTGGGCGGGAAACGGGACGGGCGAGGCATGGAGCCTCCCTGGACCTGGAGATGGAGGGGGAGGGGGGAGGGGTTTGTTGACGGCCCCGCAAAATGGCGGATGACGCTTTACCCCAAAGCGACGGGAAGACACGATCACCACTGATGTGGACGAGGCCTCGGTGTCCGATGGCGCCTTCCACCGGGTGGGGGGGGGGGGGGGGGTGGTGGGTGAGGTAAAAATAATTGTCAGAGTAGAGGTGAGGTACACGTTAAGGTGAGGTAAAAAAAAAAATTAAAGGTGAGGTAAAAAAAATAAAGAGAGGTAAAAAAAAATTAAGGAGGTAAAAATAAGTCAAAGTGAAGTTTGAAAAGTCAGTTGGGGGTAAAATACAATCAGGGTGGGAAATAAAATCAGGGTAAAAAAAAAGTCAAGGTAGAATTAAAAAATAGGTTAAAAAAAATTTCAGTGTGAGGTAAAAAAAAGTCGGGCGCAGTTTAAATAAAAGTAAAGGTGGAAAAAAAAAGTGAGATTAAAAAAGTCAATTGGGGTTAAATAAAAGTCAGGGCAAGGTAAAAATATAAGATCGGGGAGAGGTGGGTCGCTCTGTTCAGTCGTAATGTCCAACAGACTCACTCCCCGATGTCCACGTCAGGCCAGGAGTGAGTGAGGGGTTGTCCAACTCGATGCACGGCACCAGGCTCCGGGCCTGGGGAGGCGATAGGTGGTCTGGGGCAATGGCGGGCGCTGTAGTCCGGGCGGCGTGTCTCGGCGTCGATCTGGCGGCTCCGGCTGGGCGGGAGGTGCTGTGTCATCTTCCCCTCCCTCCCGCCCCGCCCCGGGTACGCATTGATGTCTAAACTGGCTCCATGGCTACAGCTCCATCAGCGGGCCAGGGGCACCGGGCTCTTCCCTCTGTTTCCCTCTCGGCTTCTCCTCCCTCTTCCTTCAACTCCTTGGGGCTGCCTCGTCAGGACCTGCACAGGGAGGGAAGATGACAGGCATTAGTATACCAGGGTCATGGAATCATAGAGCGACACAGCGCAGAAACAGGCCCTTCGGCCCACCTTGTCCATGCCAACCAAGACTAGCCCCATCCGCTTGTGTTCAGCCCTTAGCCCTCTGCACCATTCCTATCCATGCATCTGTCCAAATGTCTTTTAAAAGCCACAATTGTATTCTCTTCCATAGCTTCCTCTGGCAACTCCTTATAGATACAGATCGCCCTCTGAGAGAAAAAGTTGCCGCTGAAGTTCAATAGACAATAGGAGCAGGAGTAGGCCATTGGGCCCTTCGAGCCAGCACCGCAATTCAATGTGATCATGGCTGATCATCCACAATCAGTACCCCGTTCCTGCCTTCTCCCCATATCCCCTGACTCCACTATCTTTAAGAGCCCTATCTAACTCTCTCTTGAAAGTATCCAGAGAACCTGCCTCCACCGCCCTCTGAAGCAAAGAATTCCACAGACTCACCACTCTCTGTGAGAAAAAGTGTTTCCTCGTCTCCGTTCTAAATGACTTAAAATGTTCTATTCTTAAAATGGCTTACCTTTTATTCTTCCTCAGAAATCTCTTCCCTCTTACCTTAAGCCTGTGCTCTTGAGTTTTAGAATTATCCATCATTGGAATAAAACTGTAACTGTTCACTTTGTCCATGGCCCTCCTGATCTTGTATATCAAGGGTTCCCAACCTGGGGTAAATTTACCCCCAAGGGGTAAGTTTCGCCTACCCAGGGGGTAAATTTGTTGATTCTGGATTGGTACATATTTTTTCTCATTGACCGACTGTGTTTGGTTCTGGTATAACCGGTATCTTTTCATATCTTATCTTAGTTGTTCATAAATAAGTGAAATAACTTTGTTACGTGCTATTAAAGTTGCCTGGGGTAAATGGGAGGAAAAAAGTTGGCAACCTCTGTTGTATATCCCAACAAGATCACTCCGACACTACTGGAAAGTCACAGAGAACCTCTCCAAACTCGCCCTAATGCTCATGATGATGAAGATGAAGGATGATAGAGTCATCCAGCATGGACACAGGCCTCTCGGTCCGATTCATCCAGGCTAACAAAGATGTGGCATCTAAGCTAGTCCCATTAGCCCTTGTTGAGCCCATAGCCCTTGAAGCCTTTCCTGTCCACATATCTGACCAGGTGTCAAAGTACCTGCCTCCACGACCTCCTCTGGCAGCTCGCTCCATATACCACCGCCCACTGTGGGGACAAAGTTGCCCCTCAGATTCCATTGGAATCTTTCCCCTCTCACCTTAAACCCACGGTTCTTGACTCCTCTACCCCTGGGTAAAAGAGTCTGAGTTTATGTTTTTGAATTTAGTTTATCTACCGAGGTAGAATGAAAAGCTTTGGTTGCGTTCTAACCTGTCAGCAGAAAGACAGTGCATGATTACTATCAAATACATGATAAAGGGAACAACTTGAATAACGTTTTGTGCAAGATAAAGTCTAGTCAAGTCTATCGAAGATAGTCTGAGGGTCTCCAATGAGGTCGATAGTAGTTCAGGACTGCTTATTTGATGGTTGGTAGGATGGTTCAGTCACCAGATAACAGCTGGAAGAAACTGTCCCTGGATCTGGAGGTAGACAAAAATGCTGGAGAAACTCAGCGGGTGAGGCAGCATCTATGGAGCGAAGGAATAGGCAATGTTTCGGGTCGAAACCCTTGGGTCTCGACCCGAAACGTCACCTATTCCTTTGCGCCATTGATGCTGCCTCACCCGCTGAGTTTTTCCAACATCTGCAGTTCTTTCTTAAACTGAATCTGGAGATGTGTGTTTTCACATGTCTACACCTTTTGCCTGATGGGAGAGGGGAGAAGAGGGAATGACCGGGCAGCGGCTCCTCCGTGATTATGCTGCTGGCCTTGCCGAAGCAGCGTGAAGTGTAAATAGGGTCGATGGAAGGAAGGTTGGTTTGTGTGGTGGTCTGGGCTACGTCCACAATTCTCTGCAATTTCTTGTGGACTTGGATGGAGCTGCGTGCATTCACCTTATCTACAGTGAATGGCCTTCGTCTCTGCAGATAGAACAGCGCAGCACAGGAACGAGTCTGTTGGCCGACAACATTTGAGCTTCCCCCACCACCCTTGGCAATGTGTTCCAAGCCTTTATCAAGTCTCCAACCTCCGACGTTCCAGTGAAAACAATGCACGTTTATCCAACCTCTCCTTGTAGTTGAAACCCGCTCGCCCAGGCAACAATGGGAATTGTGAGGGTCTTGGGTATTGCAACCAAAATGGGTAAATTCCTTGCGGTGAGATTTTCAGAGAGTTTCTGCCAACAGTGGTTAGTTGGTGGAAGGGATTTCAGTTAAACATAGAAGATAATTAAGGGTTTGGACACGCTAGAGGCAGGAAACATGTTCCCCATGTTGGGGGAGTCCAGAACGAGGGGCCACAGTTTAAGATTAAGGGGTAGACCATTTAGAACGGAGATGAGGAAAAACTTTTTCACCCAGAGAGTTGTGTGTGGAATTCTATGCCTCAGAAGGCAGTGGAGGCCAATTCTCTGGATGCTTTCAAGAGAGAGTTAGATAGAGCTCTTAAAAATAGCGGAGTCATTGGGATATGGGGAGAAGGCAGGAATGGGGTACTGATTGTGGATAATCAGCCATGATCACAGTGAATGGCGGTGCTGGCTCAAAGGGCTGGTGCTGGTTCTGGACTCCCCCTCCATCAGGAACATGTTTCCTGCCTCTAGCGTGTCCAAACGCTTAAAGATCTTATATTTTCAATATGATTCCCTCTCATCCTTCTAAGCTCCAGAGTATACAAGCCCAGCCGCTCCATTCTCTCAGCATATTACAGTCCCGCCATCCTGGTGAATTAACCTTGTAAACCGACGCTGCACTCCCTCAATAGCAAGAATGTCCTTCCTCAAATTAGGGGACCAAACCTGCACACAATACTCCAGGTGTGGTTTCACTAGGGCTCTGTACAACTGCAGAAGGACCTCTTTGCTCCTATACTCGACTCCTCTTGTTATAAAGGCCAACATGCCATTCGCTTTCTTTCCCCCTCTCGCCTTATAGCCAAGACCTCTGTTGTTGGACATTTCCACCCTAGGAAAAAGGTTCTGACCACCTCCCTGTGCCTCTCCTAATTTTGTACCCTTGCATCACATCCCCCCTCAATCTCCGACATTCCAGAGAAAACGATCCAGGTCAATCCAACCTCTCCCTGTCACTGAAACCTTCTAATCCAGGCGGCATTCTGGTAAACCTCATCTGCACCCTCTCCAGACCTCCACATAATCCTGTAAATGGGGCATCCTGAACTGCATGCAATACCCCAATTAAGTATCAGTCCGTTTAAGCTTAGAACGTTTCCATGAGATGAACAATTTTAAGTACATGGCCACAAGATCGATGGTTCCTATTTTCTGTCGCGAAGATACTGGCAGTGGAAAAGCAGAGCAAGACTTATTCCTTTGCAACAACTCTGAGATATAATCACAGAGAACAAGCAAACCTAATAACCTGAAACGGACATCAAATCGTTGGCTGAGTGATTGCGCACATTGCCTCAGCCAAGGCTTGGCTTGTGATAGCCTCGACTTTGAACCTGAAGGTTTTGGTTAAACCTTTGGTTAAAGTCCATCTCGGAGAAATTTGGAGTCAAGAGTGTTTTTTCCCTTCAATTTATTAACTTAATTTCTGCCGTCAACGGCACAACTTTGCAGGCGGCAGCCGCGCACCCGCAGTTTGGTGGACGATTGCGTTGGGGGAGCGGGCCCAACGGGTCTGCACTTGGTCTAGTATGTACTGAAACACAACAGTGAAGTCTTACTTTCAGCAGCACAACAGGTTTGGAAACACAGTGCACAATAGATAACATAACAAAATAAAAGTTCAATAACTAAAATTTAAACCCAATTTTGTGTAAGAGAAATCAAAACAAAGCCAAAAATTCTTCGGGCAGTCAAGCCCGTTCATAGGTCAGAATTTAGATGGAGTTCATACGTCATATGAGCAGAATTAAGCCATTCGGCTTAATCAACTCTACTCCTCCATTCAATTATGGCTGATCCATCTTTCTCTCTCAGCCCCATCCTCCTGAATTCTCCCTGTAATTTTGACACCCTTAAGGGCCTGTCCCACTTGGCGATTTTTTTTCGACGACTGCCGGCGTCATATCAGTGTCGCCAAAAGACTTTGGACATTTCAAAACCCAGCGGCGACACATTCATTTGTCTTTTGTATAAAAATTCAAAAATGTTGGATTGAAATTTTTGAAATCTTTCCAAAATTATTTAAAATAAGACTGATACCAAAAGCAGAATGGATTATCTTTGGAACAACGGAAGGTAGCCCTGAACTAAATGTGTTTCAATAGAACCTATTTGATTATGGGTTAATAACTGGAAAAAAGCTTATTCTAAAATTCTGGAAAAAACGCTCCTATACCAACAATAAACATGTGGATTTCAAACATGTTTGAAACATTACACCTGGAAGAGATAAGACTCCTCCTGGCAGGCAAATCAGATCACTTCTATAGGACGTGGTCTTCATTTATAGAATTACTACAAGCATAAGGTGCAACAGTACTTTTAAAAAGGCACCGGTGTCAGGACTTGGTAAAGGGGGATGAAAGGTGGCGAGCTGGTATATCCCTTTTGCGCGATGTTCAGAATAGAGCATTCGTTTTTCTCTTTTTTTCTTCTTTCTCTTTTTCTTTCCTAGGGTCTATCTCTTAAATTTCTTTTCTCTAATTTCTCGTCTAAAGGGTCTTTCTTCTTTCCTTTCGACACGCTTTTACACTAACACTATTTTCTTTCACTTTCTCTATTTTCTCAATTTCCATCTTTTCTTAATAGCTTTAAAAAAATCAAGGGGTACATTAAATGTAATAAGATATACGCAGTGTGTATTAATGTAATTTATTGTAATTCACTGTACTTCTAATAATTAAAAATTAAAAATAAAAAAAAATAAAACAGCGGCGACAAAAAAAATGTTGCGACACTTGAAAAAATACCGGCCGTCAAAACGTCATCACGCTGCGTCACCGCCGCATCACGCCACAAATTTTCTGGTGACCTGATACGCCAGTCAATGATGCCGGCGGTTGTCGAAAAAAAAAATCGCCAAGTGGGACAGGCCCTTTACTAATCAATCTCCAGCTTCTGTGCTGTATGACTCCAGGACTGATTTTCGGGAGCAGAACGGGTGGCAGGTGACAGCAAATGCAAAAAAAAAACCAAAGTAGGAGTAGGAAACTTCTCAAGATAGAAAGATATTTCATCCGCACCGCTATTGTTCAGCGCCCTGCAGCACTTAATGCTGAGTTTTCATCGTATCTCAGCGAGGGTGACTTCCGTCACTGGATGCTGAATTTTAGTTCAATCTCACCTGAAGTGAATTATTTTTAGTGTCTGCTGTGATTGGTGCCGCTAATCTAATGTTTTAATGTGCCTCTTGTGGATTCTGCAGCTAAAACATCTGGCAGTGTGTCAGCAAGGAGATAATAGCAGTGTAATCTGGATGTTAAAAGAATAATTTCAGATTAGAACATCATTTTAAGCTTTCCAGTTTTACATGGCCCTCGTAACCTCCTCCACTTGTAAGTTGTTTGCGTGCTTGATGGGCCTGTCCCACTTAGGCGATTTTTTTTTGGGCGACTGTTATAGTCGTAGCAGGTCGCCGAAAAAAACGGCGACTGGACCACCCCCCCCTCCCCCTACGACAATGTCTACAACAATGTCTACAACAACCTACCAGCTAGTCGACGTCCAGCTACGGCAAGCTACCGACAACCGGCGACCCATTAGGAAGTCCACCAATGATCACACCTACGACAACCTACGTCCGCCCGCGACAAGCTACGACGGTTGATGTAGGTTGACGTAGGTAGTGGCCAATGGAATTCACCAAAGTCAGCACCGGCGGCAACCGACGTCATCCCGTTGACAACCTACGAAAGCACCTACGTCAGGAGAAGTCAAGCTACGCTCATTGGCGTCAAGCCCACTGTCGCCGAAAAGTTTTGAACATTTCAAAATCTAGTGGCAATCAGAAAAACGCTACGATTCTTTGGGCGACTGAGGAGACGACTCACGACCAGACAGGCGGCACCCCGGAGACCACATGGTGACAGCCAAGTCGCCTGTAGTCGCCTAAAAAATCGCCTAAGTGGGACAGGGGCATTACTTGCATCAATAGGTAGACGACCAACCACCGCCTGGTCGACACTGCCCACGTTGCACCAAGGTGTGTGGATCGCGGATCGGCCTCTACAGACGTCTGCAGACGACACTATGGAGAGGAGAGGACAGTCACACTCGTTTCGAGTGACCGCCGATGATGATGAGATAGAATCATAAAATCATACAGGTAGACGCCATGCCTGCGATGGCCATCACAAACCCATTCAGATGAATTCAATTTCATTGCCATCAACTCAGGGTGACACAATGGCGCAGTGGTAGAGCTGCTGCCTCACAGCGCCAGTGGTTCGATTCTGACCTCGGGTTCGATTCTGACCTCTGTGCAATGTTTGAACGTTCTCCCTGCGACTGCGTGGATTTCTCCAGGTGCTCCGGTCTCCTCCCACATTTCAAAGATTTGCAGGTTCATTGGCATCTGCAAATTGCCCCTAGTGCATAGGCCATAGAACGTGCATGATCATCGTGGACTCAAAATGCTGGAGTAACTCAGCGGGACGGGCAGCATATCTCTGGAGAGAAGGAATGGGTGAAGAAACTTCTTCGGACTGATGTGATTATGGACTCGGTGGGCTGAAGGGCCTGTTTCCTCACTGTATGTACAGGCTAAAGACCCCCTAAGATTCCAACACTCCTACACCCTTTAAAAAAATATATATATTTTTTTATTTTACTTTTTTTCATACAAAATGCTTTTATTCAGAACAAACAAAAATACAAAGTAGTAACTCGATCAAAGAATGCCTGTATTGGCATTCTACAAACAAAGTTATCAAATTAAAATATTAACATTTTATCAACAATACATTTGACCTCCCGCGGCGACCAGCGTTCACGGAAGGCCTCCACAGTCCCCGTGGTCACCGCGTGTTCCCTCTCCAGGCCGTCGACTGCCCGCTGCCTGGACCCACGAATGGCCATCTTGGCCAGGCCCAGGAGCTGACCGACAGGGAACTCCCTACACCCTGGGAGCACTTGTACAGAGGCCAATTAACCTACAAATCCGCACATCTTACGGATGTGGGAGGGGAATGGGGTTGGGCAGAAAAGATAGATCAGCTCTGACTGAAGGCGGAGTTGACTTGGTGTTACTCTGCTCATAGAACGTATGAAATGGGAACACATGGAGGATACTCACCTGGCCACAGGTAGAACATGCAATGCACACAGAGACAACGTCTGAGGTAATGATTGAACTGGGGTCTCTGGTGCTTTGAGGCGACGGTTCTACTGGCTGTGGCACAGTGATGTCCCCTATCCTTCAACGGCTGACTTTGAAGCAAATAGGTGCAGGTGTTCGATATGCCTTGGCGTGTGTATTGGAGTGTGGAAGACATCTGCTTCAACGCATGTCATTCAGATAATGTATCACAGAGAGGTATCCTTGGCTTGTCAGTCCAGGGCAGAGGAACTTAACTAAAGATGTGTCGATGGATTAAATCAATCAGGCTGCGCAAATTCTACAGTGAAAAGCAAACCACCGCAAATATTCAGCGGGACAGGCAGCATCTCCGGAGGGAAGGAAGGATGAGGGGGTGATCTTATAGAGGTGTACGAGATCATGAGGGGAATAGGCTGGGTACAGCCTCTTGCCCAGAGCAGGCAAACTCAGAACCAGAGGACATAGGTTTAAGCTGAGGGGAGAAAGGACAAGACAAGAGACATTTATTGTCACATGCTCCAATTGGTACAGTGATATTTGGGGTCACCATACAGCCATACGAATAAATAAAGAGCACAGAACACGATAGTCTTTAACATAGACATCCCCACACAGCGGGATCAAAGTTTCCCACTGTGTGGGAAAGCACCAAAGTTCAGTCATCCTCCTCTGTTGTTCACCCGTGGTCGGGGGCTCCCGACCCCTCGCTGGGGGTCTCGACCTGAAACGTCACCCATTCCTTCTCTCCGGAGATGCTGCCTGTCCCGCTGAGTTACTCCAGCCTTGTGTGCCCTCCTTCGATTTAAACCAGCATCTGCAGTTCTTTCCCACACACAGCAAATATGAAACATGAAGACAGAAAGTTTCAGGAAGGTTAAGTTTAGGTTTATTGTTGTCACGTGTACCGAGCTTTGTTTTACATGCAGTCCAATCAAATAAGATAGTGCTGTAGATAAGTACAGCGAGCAGAATATGATTCTCAACATTGTAGAGCAGCATTTGCATTGACAAAATCACGTGTCCACAATGGTGGGGAAAGAGGTGAATCGGACAGTACCCCAGCTGATGTAACGGCCGTTCAGAAGCCTGACAACAGTGGGGAAGAAGCAACTCCTGAGTCTGGTGGTGCGCAGATCTCCGTCTAGACGGGACCAGGGAGAAGGAATGACCAGGGTGGGACAAGTCTCTGATTATGTCGGCTTGCCTCTCCGAGGCAGCATGAAGTGTGGATCCTGCAAAATCAGAGAACTGCTTTATAGACAATAGACAACAGGTGCAGGAGTTGGCCATTCGGCCCTTCGAGCCAGCACCGCCATTCAATGTGACCACGGCTGATCATTCACAATCAGTACCCCGTTCCTGCCTTCTCCCCATATCCCCTGACTCCGCTATTTTGCGCTGATCATCAGTGTGAAATGTGAACTGATTTTCTTTCCCTATTTGCTATCTGACCTGCTCTGCTTTGCCAGCATTTCCCTTCTGGTACAACTGCAATATTCTTTCCAATAAGATCAAGAAGGGCATGGATGAAGTGAATGCTCACAGTCTTTTCCCAGAGGGTAGAGATTCACATCTGATAATAGATAATAGACAATAGGTGCAGGAGTAGGCCATTCGGCCCTTCGAGCCAGCACCGCCATTCAATGTGATCATGGCTGATCATCCCCAATCAGTACCCCGTTCCTGCCTTCTCCCCATATCCCCTGACTCCACTATCTGCTGCCTGACATGAGAGTGGAGAGATTTAAAAGGGTCCTTGGGGCCAACTTTTTCACTTGTAGTGTAGTCCATATCTGGAATGATCAGCCAGAGGAAGCTATTGAAGCCGATAAAAGTATGACTTTTAAGATTTTTGGACAGATTTGTAATTAGTTTATTCGCCAAGTAATCAAAAACGTACAAGGAATTTGATTTGCCATACAGTCATACCCAAAAAAGCAAACAAGACACACAACTGCATAAAAGTTAACATAAACATCCACCGCACTGTGATGGAAGGCAATAACGTATATTATCTTCTTCCTTCCTTTTCTCCCGCGGTTGGGGCAGTCGAACCATCCGCAGTCGGGCGATCGAAGCTCCCGTAGCCGGCAATCGAAGCTCCCGCGATCGGGGCGATCGAAGCTCCCGCGGTTGGAGCTCCCGAAGCCGGTCCCTGACAAGGGACCGCGAGCTCCACGATGCTTAAGTCCGCAGGCTCCCGAGGTTGGAGCTCCCGAAGTCGGTCCCCTAGCAAAGGACCGCGAGCGCCACGATGTTAGGTCCCGCATTGCGGACGGAGATACGATACGGGAAAAGTCACATCTCCGTCGAGGAAAGTCCCCCCCCCCCCCGCCCACCCCTCACATAATGGATGAGAACATACAGGGCAAGATTAGCAAGTTTGCTGATGATACAAAAGTGAGTGGTTTGCAGATAGTGAAGATGGTTGTGAATGATTGCAGCAGGATCTGGATCGATTGGCCAGGTGGGCGGAGGAGTGGTTGATGGAATTTAATACAGAGAAGTGTGAGCTGTTGCATTTTGGAACAAGGGCAGGACCGACACGATAAATGGTAGGCCTCTGGGTAGTGTTGTAGAGCAGAGGGATCTAGGAGTACAGGTGCATGGTTCATTGAAGGTCAAGTCGCAGATAGATAAGGTGGTCAGAAAGGCTTTTGGCACTTCGGCCTCCAGTTAGAAGTTGGGAGGTTGGGAGGTGCAGCTGTATAAGACATTGGTGATACCGCATTAGAATATTGTGTTCAGTTCTGGGCACCATGTGATAGGAAAGACATTGTCAAGCTTGAAAGGGTTCAGAAAAGATTTATGAGGATGTTGCCAGGGCTATAGGGTGTGAGCTATAGGGAGAGGTTGAGTAGGCTGGAGCACAGGAGGACGAGGGGTGATCTTATAGAGGTGTACAAAATCATGGGAAGAATAGGTTGGGTAGATGCCCAGAGTAGGGGAATCGAGGACCAGAGGACATAGGTTCAAAATGAAGGGGAAAAGATTGAATAGGAATCCGAGGGGTAACTTTTTCACACAAAGGGTGATGGGTGTATGGAACAAGCTGCCAGAGGAGGTAGTTGAGGCTGAGATTATCCCAACATTTAAGAAACAGTTAGACAGGTATATGGATAGGTCAGTGTTGGAGGATATGGACCAAGGACAGGCAGTGGGACTAGTGTAGCTGGGACATGTTGGTCGGTGCGAGCAGTTGAGCTGAAGGACCTGTTTTCACACTGTATCACTCTATGACTCTATAATACAAAACTAAAGATACACTAAAACATAAATTTAATGACAAACTAAAAACAACAAAAGAAGGAAAGGAGAGACAAACTGTTTGCGAGGCTGCCATCATACGTAACACCCGGTGCTATGGGGAGGTAGGGTATGGGTCGATGTATGGGTAGGATAGGTTTAGAGTACTGTGTGCCGAATGTTCAGCATGGATAAGGTGAGCCGAAGGGGCTGGTTCTATGCCCGTATGGCTCTTTAACTCTATATGACTCTATGCGAGTCCATCCGACAATTGTTACAGCTTTGTTTGTTGCTCTTCTCATTCGCCTCCTTCGGTTTGCACCTCCTCTCTGCAGTTGAATAAATAGCCTACAATAGAATAACTTTGGTTTGAACAGCCGACTCTTATTGCTTTTATTGCTTTTATATTAAAGAGGAGACGGCTTTCCTCAGTCACACAGTCAGTATTTATTTCTCATAGAAATGAGAGCATTTTTCTCAAAGAACATTTCTCGTAGAACACAAGAACAGGCACTTTGGTCCCCAATGTCTGAGCAGAACATGATACCAATCATTCCTCTATTGAGGAGCTCCGGGCCTGAACTCGCTGGTGTTTAGAAGGATGAGGGGGGCAATCTCATCGAAACCTACCTGTAATGGCAAATGCCAGACTTTTCCAGTGTCTCGTTTTCCTCTTGCAATTAAGTAAGTACGTTTATTGGCCAAGTATTCACATACAAGGAATTTTCCTTGGTGCTCCATCCACAAGTAACAACATGACATACAGTGACAGTTACGAAGACTCAGAAAACACTAAACAATTAATAATAATAAACATTAATGATAAAACACCATTGATCAAGTATGTGAACCAACAAAATACCAGATCAAAGGGAGGCAGCAGATTTTTGGTTATTGAGTAGAGCAACTACTCGTGGATAAAAAGCTGTTTTTTGTCTGGCTGTGGCAGCTTTGACAGTCCGGAGTCGCCTTCCAGAGGGAAGTGATTCAAAGAGTTTGTGGCCAGGGTGGGAGGGGTCAGAGATGATCTTACCCGCTCGCTTCCTGGCCCTTGCAGTGTACAGTTCATCAATAACCTTCTCTGCTGATCGGACGATTCGCTGCAGCCTCCAGGTGTCGCGTGCTGTGGCTGAGCCAAACTAGACCATGATGGAGAAGGTGAGGGCAGACTCTACGATGGCCGTGTACAATTGGACCATCATTGCCTGTGGCAGATTGTGCTTCCTCAGCTGCCGTAGGAAGTACATCCTCTGTTGTGCCTTTTTGACTGTGGAGTCGATGGTCGCCCCCCATTTAAGGTCCTTGTAGATGATGGTAAGTAGGTAAGGTAAGTAGGGGTGATATTACGCAGACCTAATCAAACAGATCTTCCAGTCGTTGTTTCCAGTTGGTTGTTTATAGAAGTAGTTGTACAAACAAAGAGATGAACGTGCCAGGATTTCCTTATTCTGCATGCAAGTTGGCTGCTCTGCCCCTGGTCTGGTGAGAACTGTATGCTCTCCCTCTCTGTGCCTGCCACTTCCTGTCCCCTTTGCCCTTATATATATACACCACCCTGTACATCTAATGACCGCCCCCTAGTGTCCAAAATAATACTGCAAGATATATCTAGACAAAATAATATAATATGCCAAATGTAGCTAGCCTAAAGACTACCAAAATAATGAAAGACCTCGATCGAGGGGATGAGTAAATATTTCCAGTGGTAGATTATAAGATTGTAAGATTGTAGAGGAGGGAGGGAGGGGGAGAAGAAAGCTGGAAAAGGGGAGAGGCAGGATATAGCACTGCAGGTAACAGGTCAAGACAGGCAGGGAAGGGGATGGGGGGGTTATAGACAAATGGTTGGAACTAACGTCAGGTATAATTAAGGAAGGTGTGAAACAGGTTCGAAGAGATTCCCAGCTTTCTTCTCTTCCACCCCCCCCCACCCCCCCAAACACTCCAATCACCCAAAATGTCACCTGTTCATGTTTTCCGGAGATGCTGCCTGACCCGCTGAGTTACTCCATCACCGTGTCCTTTTGTGTATTGACCAACATCTGCAGTTCTTTGTTTATCTAACATAACCAAAGATTTGTCGCATTTTTGCTCTCGGTCTGTATGTGTGTGTGTGTGTTTTTCATCTGCGACTTTGTCTCTTTAGCACAGGATTCCCTCCATGATATCTGTGGGCACAGCTGTCAACCGGAGGTTGGGAGTGATATTTATTACTCGCGAATGTAGGACTGACACATGTCAAAATAGATTGCATTATCAAACTGATCTAAGTAGCCATGACTTCTACCAATCGCAATCGCTTGCTGGGGGCTGGTTGGCTAAAGCTTTGTGTGTTCTTGCAGAAGAATACCGCATTTTTCAGCACTTGCCAAAGATTGGAAGGCTGATTCTCAGGAGATGAACGAGCTTTAGTCTGCATTTGCTGAAATGTTCGATCATTATCCTGATTCTGCAGTGTTTCAGAATTAGAACAGTATGTCAGTGCTACAGCTTCTTACCCGCTGTTATCAAACTATTGAACGCTACCTCTCGTGGAATATGAGGGTGGTTCCAATCTCCCAACCTACCTCCTTGCGACCCTTGCACTTTTATTTATCTGCACTTTCTTGGAATTGAATTGAAACATAGAACAATAGAAAATAGGTGCAGGAGGCCATTTGGCCCTTCGAGCCAGCACCGCCATTTATTGAGATCATACATAGATACATAGAAAATAGGTGCAGGAGTAGGCCCATTCGGCCCTTCGAGCCTGCACCGCCATTCAATATGATCATGGCTGATCATCCAACTCAGTATCCCGTACCTGCCTTCTCTCCATACCCCCTGATCCTTTAGCCACAAGGGCCACATCTAACTCCCTCTTAAATATAGCCAATGAACTGGCGTCAACTACCCTCTTGGCAGAGAGTTCGATCATGACTGATCGTCCCCAATCAATAACCCGTGCCTGCCTTCTCCCCATATCCATTGATTCTACTGCCCCTAGAGCTCTATCTAACACTCTCTTAATAGAACATAGAATTGAAAATTTTTATTAGCCAAGTATGTATACACACAAGGAATTTGCCTTGATGCATGTCGCACGTAACACTCCGTTATACCGTAGACAATTAAAAATAAAACATTATAGACAATGGACAATAGGTGCAGGAGCAGGCCATTTGACCCTTCGAGCTAGCACCGCCTTTCAATGTGATCACGGCTGATCATCAACAATAAATACCCTGTTCCTGCCTTCACCCCATATCCCCTGACTCCGCTATCTTTAAGAGCTCTATCTAACTCTCTCTTGAAAGTATCCAGAGAAACCTGCCTCCACCGCCCTCTGAGGCAGAGAATTCCACAGACTCACAAACTCTCTGTGTGAAAAAGCATTTCCTCATCTCCGTTCAAAATGGCTTACCCCTTATTCTTAAACTGTGGCTCCTGGATTTACGCATGTGAAGAATGAAATAAAATACCAGCGCAAAAGGAGGCTACAGACCTTTGGCTGTTGAGTGGACCTAATTGCTTGTGGAAAAAGCTGTTTTGATGTCTGGCCTGTGGCGGCTTTGACAGTCCAGAGTCGCCTTCCAGAGGGAAGTGCTTCAAGAGTTTGAAAGAGTCCGTAGAACAAAGAGCAGTACAGCACAGGAACTGGCCCTTTGGCCCACAATGTCTGTGCTGAACATGAGGCCGACATAACCCATATAGTCACACAACACAGAGTAGGCCACGTTTCGGGCCGAAACCCTTCTTCAGACTGAAGAAGGGTTTCGGCCCGAAACGTTGCCTATTTCCTTCGCTCCATAGATGCTGCTGCACCCGCTGAGTTTCTCCAGCATTTTTGTGTACCTTCGATTTTCCAGCATCTGCAGTTCCTTCTTTAAACACAGAAGTAGGCCCTTAGCCCAACTCGTCCATACCGGCCCCCATCTAAACTCGTCCTATTTACACTTGCCCAAAATCTCCCCAAAGGGTCCGATCCATGTACCCGTCCCAAAATGTTTTATTGAGTAGTAGAGCCCATGTGGCCAAGTCCCTGCTCAAGGTCTCATGTTGTAGTCTTCACATTGCTTGGTTAACATTCTCCCTCTCTGCACTTCTACCTCGACCCAGCCCGCTTCCCAGCATCATGTACCGAGGTGCAGCGATGGTCATTTTTGTATACAGTTCCAGTGCCACTGTACCACCGATACATCTTAGATACAGTACAAGTGTAGACGGGTACTTTATTGTGACTGGGCCCCAGTGAGATTCTTTGCTTGCATACAAAATGTATACAAATAGCAGTCACCTACGGCACTCACAAGGTTACAAAGCACAGTCCCCTTTCCCCACCACAGCTGTTCCCCCCCCCCCCCCCGGCCAGGTCCCATTGTCCTTCGTCCCCCCCCCTCATTGTCCATTGTTCTTCCCCTCAAGGCGGTCCCACATGCCTGGTCCTCCATTGTTCACCCCCCCCCCACCCAGTCCTCCACACTCTGGTTAAGGTTGCACCACCGCGAGGCCCCATCTTTCGCCACTGCCGCCACCGTGGCCTCACCCCCAGTCGACGCACCACTTCACGCCTCCGCGGTGCCGACCTGGGCTCCAAGCCGCGGGCTCCGTCGGCCACTGCGCCCGACCCAGGCTTCTACCCACGAGGCCCCGACCGGGCTTCTACGCGGCGATCCCGGGAGGCATGGAGACCGCAGCGCCTCGATAAAGGCCTCCCGACGCGTTCCCGGTCCATAGCCACGGCCCCACCGTCGGGAAGCCCTCTGGCCGCCTCGCTTCTGTGATGTGCCTTTAACGATGGAGATTAGGTCAGACCAAAGAAAGCCTGCTGGAGGAATATTAAGTACTCTCCTTTCATTAACAAGAAGAGTAAAGGATTTTTTTACTGCGATTGTTAAAACCTGTATGACTTGAACAACCTTCAAAATCTGAATGCGATCCAAATTGCCTTCACATTTTAAATAGCTCCTCTGTAACTGGGCTTATTGGCACCCACCTCTCTGCAAAGCTAACCTGAATGCTTTGGCAATGCTGAATTGAGCAAATTCAGTCCGCATTGTGTAAAGCAGACCTATATGCCTCTGAGACTTGGACTAGGAACAGCAGGCAACTCCAGCTCACTGGAAGGAGACCACCAATTTTGATGTCTCTGCAAAATTCACCCAAGCTCGTCGGAAAGATTAAGTGGACCATTGTCAGCGCCCAGTCCAAGGATAATGTCCCTACTATTGAAGCACGTGAGTCACAGAGGCGTACAGCATAGAAACGGGCCCATGCCTGAAGAAGCATCCCAAAACATCGACGCTCCCTGTCCTCAGGAGATGTTGCCTTACCAGCTCAATTGGCCAGCATTTTGTGTTCTATGGAAACAGGCCATGAAGCCCACCAAGTCCCAGCCGACCATTTGTAACAAAACATAGCATACTACAAAGGTAGACACAAAATGCTGGAGTAACTCAGCTGGTGAGGCAGCATCTATGGAGAAAATTCCACAGACTCACACCTGTCTGTGTGAACAAGTGTTTCATCATCTCCATTCTAAATGGCTTGCCCCTTATTCTTAAACTGCGGCCCTGGTTCTGGACTCCCCAACATCAGGAACATGACTCCTGCTTCTAGCCTGTCCAAACCCTTAATAATCTTATACGTTTCAATAACTCCTCTCATCCTTCTAAACTCCAGAGTGTACAAGCCCAGCCGCTCCATTCTCTCAGCATATGACAGTCCCGCCATCCTGGGAATTAACCTTGTAAACCTACGCTGCACTCCCTCAATAGCAAGAAAGTCCTTCCTCAAATTAGGGGACCAAAGCTGCACACAATACTCCAGGTGTGGTCTCACTAGGGCTCTGTACAACTGCAGAAGGACCTTTTGCTCCTATACTCAACTCCTCTTGTTATAAAGGCCAACATGCCATTCACTTTCTTCACTGCCTGCTGTACCTGCATATACTTCAATCAGGTCCCCCCAACCTCACACACTCCAGAGAAAACTATTCAGGTTTCTCCAACCTCTCCCTATAATCCAGGTAGTATTATGCCACCTCCCAGTATTTATCCTGTAGCCATCTCTTCCCGGGCAACTCAACTGCTAGTGTCACACTGGCCCATGGACCAACTTGCCCACACTGACCAACATGCACCACCTACACCACCTGCCTGTGTTTGGTCCATATCCCTCCAAACCTGTCCTTTACATGTACACGTCTAATTGTCTCTTAAATGTTGCAATAGGACTAACTACCTCCTCCAGCAGCTTGTTCCATACATCCACCATCCTTTGTGTAAAAAAGCCACCCCTTAGGTTCCTATTAAATCTTTCCCCCTTCACCTTAAACCTATATCCTCTGGGTATTATAACAGATACATCGCGGAAACATGTGCTTCGGCCCACCGCGTCCGCACTCGACCAGCGATCCCCGCACCGTAACACTAGGGACTCACACAGAGAGTTGTGAGTCTGTGGAATCCTCTGCCTCAGAAGGCGTTGAGGCCAGTTCTCTGGATGCTTTCAAGAGAGAGTTGGAGATAGAGCTCTTAAAGATAGCGGAGTCAAGGGACATGGCGAGAAGGCATCTGATCGTGGATGATCTGCCATGGTCACATTGAATGGCGGTGCTGGTTCGAAGGGCCGAATGGCCTACTCCCCATCTCTGGTCTCCTTTCGGTCTTTCAGAGATGCTGGAATCTGGAGCAAAACACAAAAGTGCTGGAGGAACTCAACAGGTCAGACAGGCAGGAGATGAATAATGATCCTGACCCGAAACGCCGTCTGTCCGTTCCCTCCCCCAGATGATGCCTGACTCGCTGAGATCCTCCGGCACTTTATGATTCGCTCAAGATCAGAAATGGACTTGGATTCGTCCTCATTCTGTGCTGCAGTGAAAAATCCAGCAAAGCAAAAGCAAGGCCTTCGCTGCAAACTCACTGCATTCCATTAGTGATGAAGGGCCATATCTTCCCCAAGATTGTGTTTCTACAAGTATGTCATGAGATCGCTCTCTTCAAGGATAATATTGATCTTTGGATGATTGTATCAATCATACAAAAACAGAAATAGTACTGAGCCATCTTGACCTCTCTTGTCTGCTCTGCCATTTAAGAAGAAGATTAATAGGGCGGCCACGGTGGCGCAGCGGTAGAGTTGCTGGCTTACAGTGTTACAGCGTCAGAGACCCCGGTTCGATCCCGACTACGGGTGCTGTCTGTACGGAGTTTGTACGTTCTCCAGTGACCGCATGGGTTTTCTCGAGATCTTCGGTTTCCTTCAACACTCCAAAGACGTACAGGTTTGTAGGTTAATTGGCTTTGCTAAATTTGTAATTGACCCTAGTGTGTGTAGGATAGTGTTAGTGTGCGGGGATTGCTGATTGGCGCGGGCTCGATGGGCCGAAGGGCCTGTTTTCGCGCTGTATCTCTAAACTAAACTAAAGACTTCAGTTGACCCTTCACAATAGACAATAGATACAGGAGTAGGCCATTCGTCCCACCGCAGAATATCTTTCCTCCACTACCCCCATATCGCTCGATTCCCTTTATATTAATAAATCTATCAACCTCTGTCTTGTGTATATTCAACACCAGCTGCCAAAACCAACAACTTCAGTGTAAACATCATCAGCAATTTATCTTGGTCCAAGCACAATGATGGCCACAATTGGCTGAGTTGGGCCGAACGGCCGGTTTCCATGAAGAAACAAGGAACAGCAGATGCTTGTCTACCAAGGAAAGACATAAAATGCTGGAGTAATTCAGCGGGTCAGGCAGCATCCCTGGAGAACATGGATAGGTGACGTTTCGGATCTCATCCCAAAACCTCACCTATCCATGTTCTCCTGGGATGCTACTTGACCCAATGAGTCACTCCAGCATTTGGTGCTTTTTCTTGGCCTGTTTCCATGCTGTATGGACTCCATGATACCGAGCAGACCACTACATGCTCAAAGATTAAGGAAATTCGACACGTTTCCGATGACTCTTACCGATGCCACAGAAACATCCTGAGGGGATGCATAGAAACACAGAAAATAGGTGCTCGAGGAGGCCATTCGAGCCAGCACTGCATTCATGGCTGATCGTTCCCAATCAATAACCCGTGCCTGCCTTCTCCCCATATCCCTTGAACCCACTAGCCCCTAGAGCTCTATCTAACTATCTCTTAAATCCATCCAGTGATTTGGCCTCCACTGCCCTCTGTGGCAGGGAATTCCACAAATTCACAACTCTCTGGGTGAAAAAGTTTTTTCTCGCCTCCCCTTTATTCTAAGACTGTGGCCCCTGGTTCTGGACTCGCCCAACATTGGGAACATTTTTCCTGCATCTAGCTTGTCCAGTCCTTTTATAGTTTTATATGTTTCTATAAGATCTCCCTCATCCTTCTAAACGCATTGCAGCTTGGTTTGCAATTGTTCTGCCCAAGTCTCAGGAAATTGCAGAGATGTGAATGCAGACCTGTCTAGCACACAAACCAGTCTTTTTCCCCCCATCAACTCCATCAACACTTGACACTGCCTTGGGAAAGCAGCCAACACACACTTACATTCCCATCATTCACTCTTCTCCCAACTCTCATTAGGCAGAAAATATCCAGAAAATGTGCTTTGAAGCACAAACCAACAGAGTCAAGAACAGCTTCTCCCCTAGCTGTTATCAGATTCTTGAACAGACCTGTCATATGCTCGGGATGAACTCCTGATCTTCCAACCTGACGTCTTTGCACATTAAAAAAAAAATTGCACTTTCTCTGTAGCTGCAACACTCTATACTCTGTACAGTCTGAAGTAATCACGTCTCGTATGATTGCTGGAGAGAGCGTGTAAACAAAGCTTTGCACTGTACTCTGTAGAGATGACAATAATCTGCCAACGCCACTTTGATGGAGAATTCTGAAGATTTACCATAGGTGAAGAAATCTCCTTTCACCGCAATCTTGAAGACCCGATTCTTTATTTAGTCTTTGACTCTGTCGTCAGCTCTGCACACACCCTACGTTTAGAGTGATACAGCGTAGAAACAGGCCCTTCGGCCCAACTTGCCCATTTGTTCCAGAAATTATAATGGTTTCAATGATCTTATAACTACTAATTTTTCTAAATCTCTTTCACCGCTTCAATCTTGAATACCTAGAAGGATGAGAGGGGATCTTATTGATTATTAAGGTTTGGACACGCTAGAGGAGGGAAACATGTTCCCGATGTTGGGGGGAGTCCAGAACCAGGGGCCACAGTTTAGGAATAAGGGGTTAGCCATTTAGAACAGAGATGAGAAAAAAACTTTCACACAGAGAGTAGTGAGTCTGTGGAATTCGCTGCCTCAGAGGGCGGTGGAGGCCAGTTCTCTGGACCCGGTGGGCGTAGGGCCTGTTTCCGTGCTGTATCTCTAAAGATCACCCTTTCAGTAATTCACACTCTTTCAGTGCAGTTTCCCCCCCCCAGCACATGCAGGGCTCCCCTTAAGTGCCACACTCATAGAAAACATAGAAACATAAGAAAATAGATGCAGGAGTAGGCCATTCGGCCCTTCGACCCTACACCCACCATTCAATATGATCATGGCTGATCATCCAACTCAGTATCCCCGTACCTGCCTTCTCTCCATACCCCCTGGTCCCTTTAGCCACAAGGGCCACATCTAACTCCCTCTTAAATATAGCCAATGAACTGGCCTCAACTACCTTCTGTGGCAGAGAGTTCCAGAGATTCACACTCGCTGTGTGAAAATGTTTTTTCTCATCTCGGTCCTAAAGGATTTCCCCTTAATCCTTAAACTGCGACCCCTTGTCCTGGATTTCCCCAACATCGTTTCCTGCATCTAGCTGTCCAACCCCTTAAGAATTTTGTAAGTTTCTATAAGACTCCCCCCTCAATCTTCTAAATTCTAGCCGAGTACAAGCCGAGTCTATCCAGTCTTTCTCATATGAAAGTCCTGCCATCCCAGGAATTCAGTCTGGCGAACCTTCTCTGTACTCCTCTATGGCTATAATGTCCTTCCTCAGATTAGGAGACCAAAACTGTACGCAATACTCCAGGTGTGGTCTCACCAAGACCCTGTACAACTGCAGTAGAACCTCCCTGCTCCTATACTCAAATCCTTTTGCTATGAATGCTAACATTCCATTCGTTTTCCTTCACTGCCTGCTGCACCTGCATGCCTACTTTCTTCACTGCCTGCTGCACCTGCATGACTACTTTCTTCACTGCCTGCTGCACCTGCATGCCTACTTTCTTCACTGCCTGCTGCACCTGCATGACTACTTCTTCACTGCCTGCTGCACCTGCATGCTACCTTTCTTCACTGCCTGCTGCACCTGCATGACTACTTTCTTCACTGCCTGCTGCTACCTGCATGACTACTTTCTCACTGCCTGCTGCACCTGCATGCCTACTTTCTTCACTGCCTGCCACTCCATCCATGCAGTGCTCCTTGGATCAGTTTTTTTCATTTTATCTCCTTAGTAGAGCACCCCCTTGGTATAACATTGATTACTATAATGCTCCCTCTGTGCCGCACCCCCTCAGTACAACTGTCCCTCAGTACAACTGTCCCTCAGTTACAACAACCTTAGATCATTAGTGATAGGAGTAGAATTAGGCCATTCGGCCCATCAAGTCCACTCCACCATTCAATCATGGCTGATCTATCTCATCCACCTAACCCCATTTTTCCTGCCTTCTCCAAATAACCTCTGACGCCCGTACTAATCAAGAATCTATCTACCCTCTGCCTAAAATATGGTAGACACAAAATGCTGGAGTAACTCAGCGGGACAGGCAGCATCTCAGGAGAAGATGGAATAGGGTGATGTTTCGGTGGAGGCCCTTCTTCCGCTCTTAAAGAAATATCCACTG